>JADBHU010000113.1:0-157778 GCA_017140155.1 Fusarium devonianum | reverse complement strand
TTGGGGTGGGTCGGACGTTATCGCTCTCTGGCCCTGATCTGACTAGAGCATGCGGCACGGATGGTCTAGGCTTCTCGCTTGCTGGTTCCCTCAGCCCGGGGTCGTTTACCACAGGCTATATCTTATCAAGGCAGCTGAGGCCTGGCTGTATCTGGCATTACGGCTGAGAGCCAGATAGGACGTTATCACGGCTTGATGTAACGCCATCGACTGATGCGCTCTACCCGCTGGATCTCAAGCAGCGACGCCATGCACGTAGTTAAGCCACACGAGTGCTAGGTCCAGGATCGACCTCGTCCGGGCATTTCCATCTTTGCTTTGGAGTAGACATGATCATCGCTCACCCATTGCACATGTTTTGGTCATCCTTGATGCTGGCATCCCGTTCGAGAATGGAATTCGTTGCGTTGCGCTTCTCGCACCATCACGCTTACTCATGGCGGTACATCTTCAAGTCTTTGCTTCGAATGCGTCTTCTACCGCCCAAGTGAACCAACCCGTCGATATGTTATTATGTTATGCATCACAACGCCCATTTCCCCACTCAATGCGACCCTTCTTCCCGACATTGCCTGCCCTGAAGCGACCTCTCGCCACGCCCAGCCACACCTCTGGTACTCCAAAGGGCCATCAGTGGCACTTCTGGTGAAGGGCACGAGGGTGATGTGTTGCCACGGACAAGACGGGCAGATGCCCCAAACGCAGTGCCAGAACGCACTCGTCTCTGGCTGAAATCCCTACCTTAGAGTTAGTTGACTTGTTCATGAAGCGACCAGGTTATCGCGCGTCAACGACAAATGTTTCCTTATCATATCCCGTCCGCCGATCAGCAGCATCTGTCTCCTCGTCCTTCATCCAGCCACCCCCTTGCCATCTGGTCGCCCATCCATTGCCAGGCCAGGGCGACTTCTAGGTCCATCCCTTCCGGGTAGGCAGTCTCATGATCGCTTATCTCTATCCTCATTTTGCCTGGCCGTCTCTGTGACCAGGCCGTACAGTAGGAGGCTAAAGAGGGTGGTCCAAAGTGCAGTGGGACGTCTATCGCTTCTCTCCGCACCCTCCGCACCCTCCACATCTTCTGATATCTTCCCGCCTCCGGTTCCTCCACGCTGTGGCGGGCGATCAAGGGTCCAAGGTTGAGCACGCGCTACAGCAAACTCACTGGCGCAGCCAATCATTGATACATTGCTGCTTATTCCACAGCCGTCTTTTGCGCTATCAATCTCGGGCTTCAAGTTACGATCAGGTTGCCATGGCCTTCCCCGCTACAGAGAGTCCTAAAGTCCAATCCAGACTCTGTATTGATCAGCAACTCAGTCAATCATCAATGTGCCATCTTCTCTACAGAAATCGGTTGGTGGCATCATCGACCCCCACGTCTCATCATCGCGTGAAGGCCACTCGTCATCATGCCTTCGCTCGTTACACAGGACCTTTCCAGGATTCGGTCCATATACGTCAGAGCAAGACGTAGCCTTGCACATACCTTGCCCTGTCATCATGAGCCGTATTAAGCAGCTCGACTGCATCATTCCCATCGACTATGTTGACGTGTGCCGCAACGAGGAGCCCTCGTTGCGTTACTTGTTGAGGTGATGGCGTACTGACTCCAGCTTTCGGTCAGCCAACCAGCCTTTTCAGGCTGTGTAAGCTGGAGTCTTGGTGTGGGATTGCGTATGAAGCATTGTCCCTTCGCCATCAAGCGATGCGATGGTGTCAGTGATCCATCACACTTACGGCAACCCTTTCAGGGCCTCATCTACAGCAACCCGCGGAACTGTTCTTTTGCTTTCATCCTGTAGCGTTCGGTCCGTTCTTACATAGTCACCCTAGATGATTGGATTTTTTCTCGTCTCCGCAGCTTATGCAACCGCTTGCTATCCGATATAACAGCTGTCAAGGAGGCAGTTGAGGAAGCAGGAGGTCTTGCTGCCCTAGTTCGTCGCCAACAAGGTATAATCTCAACTAGTTCTAGACTTACATGCACTTGTACTGAGATCTTGAACCACCTTAAACGTGATCAGCTCTTCCTATGTAAACCTCTTCTTAGACCGAAAAGACACTTCGGCGACTCGAGTGAAGGTGTATCAGCACTGGTATTTGGTACTGGATTAGTGCCTTGTCGGCATGCGAACGAAACTGAGGGATCTCAGAACGCGGCGATCAATTAGCCCTTATGTTGAAATTCCTCTACTCCAAACACTTTAACACCAGTTTTCCCCTGCATCAAGCCTGCCATGGAAAGAAAACCCGAGCATCAAGCTCGGAAATGCAGTCAATTCAAAATCGCAATTCTCCCAATATCCTGATCCATTCACGGGTGGTAGTATGTCTGATGAACTGGCTCCCCCGGATATTGGGGAAACCGTCTATCTGTGGCGAGTTCATGTGGTGTCCGCGAGGGGAAATATCCTGGCTCGTTCTTGGATGAGTTAGAACCCATCGCGCCGTCATAATGCGGACTCCCAGGTGAAGGGCCTTGGTCCGGGACCTGCATCATGCTCACCTGGGGGACCCATACGTTCCCATGTGCGTCATATTTGGGTTCTACTGCTGAACGTGCTTCCGTGTACGGTGAAATTTCAGACATATCGTTGACATTTCCAGATGGCAACTCCACTGGTGGACCCTGATGTGGCTGAACAGTTTGCGGTCGGGACGGGAAAGGGGGCGGACTCGAGGGGGCGACGTTCGACGAGTGAGGGCTCCAAGGACCTGGAGAGTACTGGTTCGAACTGACTGAAGGATGAGCTGGGTGATGATAATCGTATGGCTGGGACATCGGCTGTTGTGATCCGTTTCGATCGCGCCGACGCCGATATCGCCGCACGAGGAAGAAACATCCGAGGAGGCAGGCGATCAGTACAACGGCGCCCCCAACAGCAATTCCGGCGATGGCACCGGCCGACAAACCTTTATGGGTTCCGGGGTTGCCCGTATCAGTCGCACCTGGAATGTCCCTTGTCGGTGTTCGTACTGCAACAGATGCGTGCCTTGTCATGAGGGCTTTCAGATCTTGATGCATGAAACCATCTACTGGCTCCGTCTTATTGGCCCCGCCATCTTTGTTACCACCTACGACCGAAACGATATCGGTAGGAACAACATATTTGGTCTTGTCGGGTTCGTAGAGTGCCCATGGTGATTTGTCCTTGTTCTGTCTGCCCATGTCCTCGTCGTGCAGGCCCCACTGATCCGGGACGTCGCAGTCGTCGTTGAGGGGGAAGAAGCCACCATGAATCAGCATCTGAGCTTCATTGACAACATTGCAGGTAAGGCTGTGGTGGGGAAAGTCCCCTGTGCCGTTCCGATCAGTAGGATACATCTTGATCCATGTGAAGGTAGGCAAAGTCAGAATGTAGATGTCATCGAAGCCAACGCTACCCTCCTCTTCACCAGCACCTCCGTATAAATAGCTGAAAGCTTATCAGTCCCGGAGTTCTTGAGCTGTCAATCTGAGGGTCCTACTCACATATTGTAGGAAGACTGATCTTCCACCCATGTAGCTCCTGCACAGAAACGTCGTCGTAGCTCTGGGACGTCACCCGTTGCATTTTGGAAGTAACTTTTGCCGCTCAGAACATCGTAAAGAACAATGTCGTCCATCGGTTGCGCTTCCCAGCTGGCATTGCTTGTAGATCGAATGCCACCAAAGTAGACGAGCATGCCTCCATCTCCAGCTGGAATATACACCATCACACCTTCTGCTCGACCAACATCATCAGGACCTGTGCTGTTGGTGAAGCTGTTGGAGTCCATATCGTACCGGAGCAGGTAAGACGTTGGTATCTTGGGAGCGTCTCCCCAGCCCGGGTCGGTCGCATTGTTCATCCATCCGCCGTAATAATAAGCCTCTCCTCGACTAGGGATGGAGACACCGGCTCCGTAGCTGAGGCCAGTGACTTCATCAGACCTAGGGGATCCGTAGTTATCCCACTGGTCATTGATGATATCATATGCGTAGAGGTTGAAATCCCAGGGAGTTTCGTCGTAGAACTCGCCGCCAAATAGGTATATGCGCTTGTTTACATCGTCAGGCCAGAAGATGCCACCATTTACATCAGGGATGCTCGAATTTTTGCTCAAGTTAGCATACGGTGGTGGCATGCCAGAATTGGACACATCGTCCAAATCGTGGTAAATGAAGTATGGATCTGGGGTTGATACGTTAGCCAGCCATTTCCGAGGCACTCGCCGAAGACGTCATATCCAGTATCTTACGGTTTGGTATGGATAGACGAGTGGGATTAACATACTGGAGACATTCTCCGGCGTTCCAGAACCGCCATCATAGGTAATCAATCCTCCGCCAATATAAAGCTTGTTATCGATCACAGCACTCTGGTGGCCCCATCGTCGGCAAAAATCCTTGATAGGATCTCGTTGCTGAACAGCGATGTTGACATAGAAAGCGAGGAGCACGAGGATCACCAGACGCTCGCGAAGTGGGCCGTATGGAGATGGTGAAAGGCACATCATGGCTTTCACCGTGATTGTGTATACATGCTCTCTCAATCGAGGCGTCGATTAGGCGCTATAGGTAGCGTAGCCGAGTTCGATGACTGGGACAACGGTTGTGATGCTAGGAGTTGTTCTGCGGATGTCGAAAGGGAGGAAAACTTGGGAATAGAACCCGGTGCGTCGAGCGTGAGCAGACGACGCACTTCTGGGATCATTCATAAGAACTACGTTAATAGCGAGTGTAACGGTAGATGAAAGTGGCGGAGGCGGCATCCAGTGCTGACCCTCCTGCGTGGCCCAGACTCTCACCAGACACCCGCCGCCCGACGCCTCCAAATGCGAGGTCCACAGTGCTAAGAGCCCAGCATGAGACGAACAACTCATCGCGCGGCCTGCCTTAAAGTTCTGGGACATGGGAGGGTTGAGCGGCTCCCGTGTTCCTTGCTGGATAAGCCCCCGTCGGTGTGGTAGAACAAGACGAGCACAACGGGACGGGTCCGACCTGCTGGTAGTACAAGCTGACGTTGCTAGCCCAGTTATCGTGAACGGTGATTCGCACAGGGCTAAGAGCTGGACGCAGCTAGGGAAGCTACCTGACGAGAGCGCCCAATCGCAAGTTGCGAGCGTGTCTTCCAGCTTTGAGGCTGAAGTCCCGGACCATTGCCAGTGCCGCCGTACTAGCATGGAGGATCTCGCAGGGCTGAGTGGGTGACGCTCGCTCTCCCCTCTGCTTGGTACCTAAACAAAAGCAAAAGTTTCCAGTTATCTGGGAAATCGATGATGTAGCAGTTGGGGCAACCAAAGTTCGTTATTTACATGCTGGCTGCTCCGCCCTGATTCTCCAGCGACGAGCCTCATTCTACGAGGCGATGTTGGCTGCTGATCATGCAGCCTTTGAAGTCCCAGATGGCTAACTGGTATTGTATCAGAAGCTACCGCAACTGGTTATTCTACCCCCGATCTTAAATGAGTCCATATTACCCGTCAAGTCAGCCCCGGGGACCAGTTCGAGCCAGACGCCGCACCACGCCCAACCACTTATCAAGTGGGAGGCCTAGTACCGCACGGATATCTCCGCTTATGGGTTCGTCAACGGGATGTGTCTCCTTCTGCTGGTAGCCGTCCCAGGCATCGTGGTCCTGCTTCTCTATGGACTCAAGGTCCAGAGTAGCACAACCAGCTAGGTCAAGTTCCGTCGGAACTGCAACGTCGGTCGGAGCCACAACTGAGAGACAGGCCCCAACAGCAGTTTGAAAAGCTTCGTCAAAGTGTGCTTCTAGTTGGCCAGCTAATGGCAAAAGGCCCTTGTTTCCGACTGCTTCTTCAAGTTTGACGGCCAATGTACGCCATTCGTGCCATAGCGAGGCGGCCGCACCCAAGTGTCCTAGCAGGACTATGTAAGCTCGATATATGTCCAGTGCCATGTGTGCAGAAGTCTCATCGCCTGAGGTCTGGAGCATATAGAGGGCGAGACGGCGGATAGAATCATGCGCAGTATCGCTGCTGTTGTCAACTCCCGTCAACAGCTCAAAGAGCATCCGTCGGTCATACACATCAATAATGCCTGGCCTTGACATGCTGAAATGGCGCAGGTACGTTTGCAAGGCTGACAGCAAGTACCTTCTTGCTGTCCCACTGGCACTCCAGTAGTCTTGCATGCACCCAATATCGAGGTACTCCAATGTGACCTCGGGCTTGCAAGCCTCAGCTGAAATCTTTAGTCCAAGCCCGCATAACGGCGCTCCAATGTGGGCTCCGGTCAATGATAACCTCTGCCCTAGATTGCCAAGGAAAGCTAAAAGGTCGTGACAGGTTGCTTCTCGGTATTGATCCTGATGCAAAATATTCGCGCATGCTTTCTGAATCTCGAGTGATAGGCCAGGAGCCATTTCTGTGTGGCCATTTGGCATGCTTTTCAAGGAAGTAGCGTCAAGGCCTGAAGAAAGACCCTGCGATACCACCCTGCGGATGCCGGCGATCGAATCTTGTTCTTTCAAAGCCACGAAGATTTGCTTGAGAGACGGCGAAGGCTTGATGACATGCTGGTCGGGTTGTGCTAATTGATTTCGTAGCCGTAACCAGTGGAGCAGTAGTTCATCGTTCCCTTGGGCATGACTCGAAATGCCATTTTCTGAGCAAATAGTATGCAGTAGCCCATGCCGTTGGGCCAAACCCAGCGGTTCGGTTGCCGAACCATTGGCTAATCCTCGTTGACTCTCTGAAGGGTCGACTGGTGGCGCTGGCGATGGGACACCTGTCAGGGCTGCGGAGAGAATGTCGTAGCTCCCTAACCGCCATGAGTTTGAGGGGTTTGAAGACGCTTCGAAGATTTTGCGCCGTGACCAGTCCACTTCGGATTGGAGCTGTTGCAGCCGATCCTCAATGCCCTGACGTTTAGTATCCACAGACCAGCTTTTAAGCATTTGAGTCTCATCATCTTCGATAGATGGCCGCACGTGTCTGCTATCCAAATCGTCGAGGTCGAGCAGGAGGTCGCTGATTTGGAAAAGCTCATGATCTGCCGGGACTTTTGGTTTGGCCTTTCCCCATTTGTTGACAGTGTAATAAATCTCCCCCTTTTTGTTGGTTCTGCGAATGAATGTCTTGCTCATGTGTATAGCGGTTAGCGGGCGCATCGTGGCGACAGAGAGGTTGAGGAAGATGAACGCGCCGAAGACGTTGCGATACTGCGAGGAGCTGAATGTTGGTTGGAGTTGATTTAGAGAAGAATTTATGAGCCCCAAGCACGGCTTGTAACAAGGGCGAAAGTGATGAAGGTTGAATATGAAAGGACGGCGAGATTATTGAGAGAAGAGGTTGTGACAAACCGTGCCGCGCATTCCTCCCTACCTTCCCCCGCAGCATGTGGCATCCGAGGATGTAGCTTGCGCCCGGGCCCCCTGCCCCCAGGCCAAACTACTCGAGAGGTTTCCGTCACGGGAAGCCGCACACACTGTACAGGCAGGCATTTGGGTCAAGTGTTTACGGCCTTGCTTCCAGTTTTACAGGGAGGAGCTGCCCTGATGCTAAGACCTGGCTTAGCGGCCCCCGCACCTGTTTGGCGATCCGGGGGCGGGGGCCGCTAAAAACCGGCAATCAATCCAGCAAGCAAGCAAGGTATGTGGCTGTGCGAGTTGAGCCACAGCCCCGGATTCGCGGCCACGTAATTCCGCTCATTACCCCAAGAGCGGGAGCTTTGGCGTATCAAGGAACAGTAAAGATAAAAGATGGAAGAAAATTTACCAAAGCTTTGCGACGTTGTTGTTAAGTAGTTATCTGTTAGTTTGCCGTCCCAGAAATTCTACAAGAGTAGCTGTGTCGTTTGTCAAGTCTTGGTCTCCCAGATACAAAGGTGTATTTGCTGTGACCGACAAAGGATGTTCAAATAAGGACTCTAAGAACCCTCAGGCAAGATCTTCGACGGCTGACCAAACTTCTGAGATAAGTTCTTTTTCAAATTATGATATGTAGTCTGATTAGCATGTTATAGTATAATATGAATAAACGTCCCAAAAGGGCACCCGTCACTCCTTTTGAGTAGGATAATTACATGCTCGATTCATTGAGCTCGCCAAAACACGCTATGCCTGTTTTGTACTAGACTTGAGCCTGCAACCTTTCAACGCCGCTTCTTCGATTGTCGCATCATTTTCATCATTTCATCAACTCACTTAATATCATGGCTCCTCCAGCAAAGAAACGAAGAACTGCCGCGGCGAAGGCCCCCGTCGAAGAAGCGGCAGCACCTATCAACGAAAACGAAAACTCCACAGAGGATGATAAGACCGAAACCTCGCCAATCGACGACGATGCGCCTACCGTAAATACATCCATCGAGAAGAAAGACACGCCCGCTCCCAACGGCGACCATGCTTCGAAAGCCAAAGATCGCATGGCTCGTTTCAAAGAGCTTCAAGCGCGCGCGAAACAATCCTCGGAGAAGAATCTGAAGGAGGCAACCCTCGAGTCCCAGCGATTAGCCACCGATCCTAGCCAGCTCACTGCGCTGCACCGGAAGCACGCTATCGCGTCCCACAAGCTACTCAAGGCAGACGTTGAAGAATCCGGCGAGGATTTTGAGCGCAAGCGTGCGTGGGACTGGACCGTGGACGAGAGCGAGAGGTGGGACAAGCGCCTTAAGAAAAAGGCGGTTCACCGCGACAACAACGCCTTTGCAGATGACACACAAGAAGCCAACAAGGTGTATAAGCGGCAGCTCAGGAACATCAATATGGATATGGAGAAATACGAAAAAGATAAGAGCGCCCTCATCGAGAAGGCGGCAGCGTCAGGCGGCCTGGATATTGTGGAGACGGAGGATGGCGAGCTCATTGCCGTGGACAAGGATGGATCTTTCTACTCAACCGCGGATTCAACCACATTTGCCCAGAACAAGCCCGAAAAGGCTGCAGTGGACCGTCTCGTGGCGGATCTGCAGAGAGCTGAGGAACAGAGAATGAAGAAGAGAAAGGAGAGGATGGCAAAGAACGGCGACGATGGAGACGTGACCTACATCAACGAGAAGAACAAGCAGTTCAACCAAAAGCTCTCGCGGTTCTATAACAAGTATACCGCTGAGATCAGGGACAGCTTTGAACGAGGAACGATGATTTGAGAGGGCCATGAGTCCTCCAGGGGTATATTACAGGCTAGCGTTTGTGCTTTCAATACATATTATGACACCTTCTACAGCATGTTGTTTCTCCAAGCCTTGTTTGCAAGCTCCTCAATGTCGGAGACCTCGAGCGCCCCCTTCACCGTGTCGTCGCTCAGTGCCTCAATCACAGCTTCAGCAACTGTCTCTACCTTCAATGGCTTGACTCCAGCAGCACCCATAAAGTTCTTGAAGTAGTGGCCAGTCAGGCCGTTCAAGGCGGTACCGACTCCGACCATGGCAGCCAGCGGCATAGTCACAGGCCTTGAGCCATCGAACAGAAACGAAGGTCGGACGAAAAGGCCTCTTAGCTCGGGAAACTTGGTGGCAATGGTGACCTCAGCCTCTCTCTTGGTCGAGATGTAGCGCTGAGGAAGCACGGGCGCTCCGGCAGCAGCAGAGATGTAGCAGAACGAGTTGACTTTGGCGGCGGCGGCGTGCTTAGCCAGAGTTACGGCGCTGTCGCGGTTCATAATTTCGTACGAGAACTGGTCCTTGGGATCTGAAGGCTTGATATCCTCCCCTTCTGCACGCTGCAGTGGGTCAATGCCGCGATCACGAATAGGCGCAAAGGCTTTCTGTAGGCCAGAGATGGGCGACTCTTTGCCGGAGATGACGCCCTTGTAGTCGGCCTCGAGGAGGATGCCCATGCTGTGGACAACAAAGTCGGCGCCATTGAGCAGAGGAGCATACGTCGCGGGTCGGAGAATATCACCACGCTCCCAGCTGACCTTGTGCGCCCAGGGCGGAGGAGAGGCGGAAGACGTGATGCTGTCCCATCGTGGGTCTCCAGAACGGCTTAAGATGAGATGAGATGAGTTTCTGGGGCCGAGTAGAAAAGAGCTTTTCGGAAGCTTTACCTGATGGAGGTTACATCCCAACCTCGAGCTACAGCGTACTTGCAGATCCGGGAGCCCAGAAACCCGGTTCCTCCGCAAACAACAAGCTTCTTTGTCATAGACATGATGGTGTGTTGGTGGTGTGATGTCAGGATTCACCAGAGCTCGGTCGAACTTCTTCGGAGTTTGCAAAAGCAGAGGTGAGAACAAGGATTCATAAGAAGAATAACGGAGGAAAAGGAAAGGAGTGGAGTTTACGACGTGCCAATTGAGTCTCAAGGGCAGGGCTTAAGTAACGTATGGGGAGCTCCCGATGAGAGACTGATGAAATCAATGAAATCGTCATCAAACCCCCGAGGCTGCGAGTCTGTTGTGGCTCGGCTCTCGGACTGGAGATTATTGGCCAGGCCAACTGTGGCGTAGGCAGCAAGTGTCTGCAAGGCTGACAAATTTCTGTCCATTCTCCCCCAAGTCCCTCTAAACCCTCATCTTTTGCCCATCATCTAGTGTCGCGCTAACAATCCCATCTCCTATGAATGCGCTGGCGCACAGTAACCTTCTCTAGATAAAACACCTTAATTCGCATCATGGCCCCTCAAAATCAGCTTGGAAAGCGCGTCAAGCTGACGCAAATTCGCCGACCCTTCATCGTGGGCACTACCGCCGTCCCATTCTCTGATTCCAACCCGCGACCAGCGGGCGTTCCTGATACTCACACGCACACATGGCAGGTCTTTGTCAAGGGCCTTGACGATACCGACATCACATACTGGTTGCGCCGCGTACAATTCAAGCTTCATGAGTCCATCCCGAACTACGTGCGAAGTATGCAACAGCCGAACTCTACCTGGCGCATACCGATACTAATTGGGAAATAGTGATCGAAGGCGAACCTGGAAAGCCATTCATGGTTGAGGAGACGGGTTGGGGCGAATTTGACATCACAATCAAGCTTTACTACGTAAACGACTCGGGCGAGAAACCCCAGACTCTGTATCATTACCTTCGGCTGCACCCCTACGGCAGAAACGAGGAGGAGAAGCAAGCCATGGTCGCAACGAACGGCGAGATCCGCTCCTGGAGCTACGAAGAGCAGCTCTTCAACGAACCCTACGAAACCTTCTATAACCTCCTCACACAGGGTTCCGTGCCCAAAGGCTGGAAGCCGAGCGGCGGCAAAGGCAAGGGCAAGACACGCGCGCCGCCTCCCCATCCCACTGCTGCCGACAGCAACGAAGTTTGGGAACACTCAGCCATGATACCGGCCCATAACCGCCCCGGACAGCCGTTCAGCCTCGAGACAGAAGCTGCCGAGATTCGAAAGCTGGCGGATGCGCAGCATAAGGCGGAGGAGATGAGCAAAAAGATCCTCTCCGATCTCAAGGCCAAGGAGGAGTTGCTGGCCAAGCTCAAGGCGGAGAATCAGGCTTCTGCTGCTGCCGCCAAGCCTTCTTAGAAAGACGGCCATAGGTCTCGCAAAAAGCATAAATGGGGGAGGTGAAAGAACCTCTTAGAGCACATTGCCACGACGCCCCCCTTGGTCAAATCCGTGGTCAAATCCGGTGTACCCTATTGGTACTTTGCATCAAGGCAGAGAGTGCCAGGCCCCAGAGTTTGGGCGCCAGCCTTCAGGAACACTGATAAGCCTATCGATAGTTGCTGGCAGAAGCGGGAACAGGCACCGCCAGGTGGAGAGCCGATATTCATATCAAGGTGTCACTTAGCCAAACACTTACTCCTGCCCAGGACCAACGGTTTTTACCATTCCTGGAGTTCATCATAGGCTCGCCGAGGACATCAAGAAAGGCGTCTCGAGCGGAAAAGGGGATTTTGCAGTCGAGCCTCGATGCGTTGATAGCGGGATGCGAACCGCTGTAAAAGCTTCTATGGAAGTACCGATGATCAATCTGAACCAGACAATGTTATCTATAGAGAACTAGGTTCAAACATGCCACCTAGCATTGTCCGCACACACTGCGAGTTTCCATCTATTGCTGAACTTCACACTACATGGAGGGAATGAAAATTTTCTGCCCCAGGATCAATACACACCAAGTTCTCAGTCTATCAGTCATTGCGCAGTAATGCTCATAGGGAAACGGTCAAGGGTCATTGTTTAATTGATTTGAATTGGAGTTGTCTGCTGTGTCAAAATCACACTGCGGGTGCTTAACCAACCTGAGCTTCTTTGAGTCTCGTCCCTTGCCCCAAATACCGTCCAAGTCCTACACATGTCTGCGTGTTTCCCATAAACGCTCACGCCTGACTTATCTCACCAACCCTCGCCTGAAAAGACTAAAAGGCTCTTTTGTTACATTGCCATACGCTAGCCATTCCCCTGGAACCAGCAGCCAAGCCACAAGGCACGGAAATAATGCGGTCGCTTCCTGTGCGACTCGAGTATGCTGATGACGCATGTCATCAAGCCAAGTACAAAAGGCCAAAAATACAATAGACACACCCAAGTCTGGCCGGTCATAACGCGTGATCCGGCCCACCTTTTTATCCTTCAGAAAGCTGCCTCTTACAACGCCCCCAAGATGTACAAGAATGACGAACAAGGTAGTAGTCAAGGCCGTGTCCAGAGCCCGAAACCCTCCCAACACCAGCGCCTTCAAAAGAACGAAGAAGAAAGAAAAAGATTATAAAGGAATGCAGGCTTGTATGTACGAAATTTGATGTTTTGTACAGTTCATCGGGTAGCAGCTTCGTATGCCGGCGGCGGCGCTTCTTCATGCTCATCCCAGGCGCTGCGTTGTCGGTTCTTCTCGTCGTAGACCCGCTTGGCAATCTCACCGGCCATCTTCATGATCCAGGCTTGCTCCAGGATAACTGAAGAAGTCTCCGAGCTCGCACTTTGTGTCTCCATTGCTGTGGCTTTCTCCTTGCTAAACTTTAATCCGGAATTCGCAGCTACAGAAGCGTAGTCTTCGGATTCAGGAGACTTGACAGCGTTCTTGAGAGGGGAATCAGCACGCTGGGGCTTCTGAAGGTTTGCCAAGATCGGGCGACGTCCCACGTCCTCCAAATTTCTGAAGCGGACCTTGCTTGGAGTAGGCGCTTCGACAACGACAGAGCCCTCTGCCTCTTCAGGAATCGAGTCGACCAGCCCAGGTTCCGACAACGGTACATCTATCGACGCAGGATCCGAAGCCTCGCTGCCAGTTTCGGGTGTTGCAGCCTCTGACTTGGTACGTCTTAGGTTGACAACTCGAGTCTTCTTCTTGCGCCCTGACCGTGATCGACCACCAGCTCCAAGAGATAGTCCGTTTGTAGCCGAATTCAGACTGACGAGAGAAGGACGAGAAGGGATATGGCCATGCGTGGCGCTTCCAGTATCCGAGAACGTGTAAGTCGTGGAGGTGCCTGCAGGGAAAGAATAGGTCTTCGTCAGACTGGGTGTTCCGACTGACGGCGTCGCTGCCTCGGAACGATCTCCGTGGCCCGTCCAAGCACGGAAAACAACATCTCGGATGCCGGGAGTAAACAGGGATAACGTGCGATGCGAATCAGTCAACGCAGCAAGACGGAGTAAATTCTTCTGAGAGAAAAGTGATTGAACCTCACCACCTCCGTTGAGAGTGAGTTCCGAGATGGCGTTGGGATCGAGAAGGTTACCGTTGGCATCCACGGGGTCCAGCGGCGGGCTAGCTAGAGGGTCGACGCCAGCCTCGTCCTCCGTGTCAATGGGGGTTTCAGTGCCCTTACTGGCTTGATCCGGACACCAAAGCTGGAGTGATAGCCTGTGGATTATGGCGGGTAGTTCATCCATCATCAGGTTTCGCAGTTGCTGTTCAATGGTTTTCTGCAGATAATCGCGGACGAACTGTATCGAATCGAACGTCGATGATACCTTGAGAGATTCGAGTGGGTCATTTCGGAAAACAAGAGTCAACCCTTTTTGCTTAGAAAAGACAAGAATGATAAATGCCGAGAGCTTGATTTCTGAGAGGGTGATTGAGAGGGGAATTGTCAGGCCGGATGCTGCAGCCAGGGGTTGAGGGGATGTGAATGTTGGCTTAGAAAAGAGGTACGTATTCAACGGATTGGCCTATGTAGAGTCGTTATGTTAGCTCTTGCCCTAGAGCGACTGCATGAATGAGATCATAAGAGATAGGCGCTAGGGACTGCATATCCTGGTAAAGGATTGTGCTAGCTCAATGCGTATGGCCATTGAGATAAGGTAGTATCATGGAAGAAAAGCAATGCGCGAGGGAAGATTGAGATATGGTTGGCAATGGTTGACGAACAAAGTTGCTGGTGAGGGGAGGAGTTGTGATGAGTGTGGCAATCCAAGGCCTCTGGCCGATAATGTAGGATGGAGATATCGAGTCCACAGATGACTTCTGCAACTTTTCCTCGGTGGCTTCGAGGCCCAGAGAAAGTGCGAAACCAAGGGCTTCCAATAGTATTCGCCAAGAAAACATTGACGTGACCGAGAGGTGACAGAATTGAATATCCGGCGCGAACATACCTGAACCCTTGTCTTGAGTGTCAAGAAAGCATCGCCAGAATACGTCATTTTGAAGATGCCTCGGAACCTATCCTCTGCTAGGTCACCAATTTCCAATATTTCCAGGTCGGGTGGCGCGGTGCCGAGGTTGAGCTCGCTGACGAGGATGTCGTCGGCGATGATGGGTGGTTTCGGGCTCTTGTTGAGCGCCTTGGTCAAAAGGTCGCGCGCACGACAGTAGAAGTCGGCATCCGCTGTGAGCGGCGACCAGTTGAAGTTGAAGGCCATGTTGAAATGGCGTTCACCCTCTCACCACCATGGAGGGAGCAATGCGGCGCCGTTGAGTCGGCAGCTGTGACGAAAGCGCGAAACGGGTGGAAGCACCCAAGGGGGCGCGTGCTGAGCTCGAGGGGCCGAAAACAACGGTTCGTGACGAGTGAGCGTAGTGAGCGTAGGGTCCGGATGGCGTCGGCTGGGTAAACTCGATGTCGGCGGCGGCGGGAGAGTGGAAAATTAGGAAGAAATCGTCCGCGAGAGGAGCTCGGCGATGACGATGGGGAGGGATAGAGGAGGATGGTGAGGATGATGATGATATCGAGGAGAGGAACGAAAGCAAGATGAATGGGTGTGATTTCCCAGAGGGCCGGATCGTGGAGAAGGCGCTACAGGATTTCCGGGGGCTACCTAGAGCTCAAGGGGTGATTGGAAAGGCCCGGGTCGGAAGTGGAGAGCTTCGGAAGCTGGAGCGCACCTGCACTGCAGCAATTTTTTTTTCGGGCAGGGCTTTTGACGGCCAATACGACTGGTGCTGGAGGTAATGTTTAGTGGGCAGGCGACTTGACACACTCGTTGGAAGGCCGCTGAAACCCCTGGTCCTGGAGCCCCTGGGATGCAATGGCAGGGTTGGACTTCCTAGGTCCCTTGACTTTCCGAGTGATCTGGTTAGTCCGTGAGCATCGGTCGGAAGGGCAAGATCACCCTCGGTCGGAGTTTAGGGGCTGAGCGGATGAGGGCTGCTCGATTTTGAATCACCTCCGGAGTTTTAAAAGAGATGCCGCAGCGCTTTGAATTTTGGCGAAACCCGAAAGACTCCAAGTAGGTCAATGGTTGTATTCCAGCAATACAAGGAGCTCGTAAGTCCGAGCTGGTAATCACAGCGGCAGTTGAAGCAAGGCGATCCTGGATGCTCGAGCAGTTGCTGCAAGGTTCGCCGGTGGACGCGCGCGTCGTTACTAAAAAGAAGGCGGCCCACTGCGTTTCGTCACTTAAGCCGGGCCGGGGGACCAGTCGCGTGACCCTGTCAGTGATTTGCGCGCGCTGATGCGAAAGGGGAACGACGGAGAGCAGCAAAACAGAGCAGAACGCTTGGAAATTGTTTATGCGCAGACAACAATGCGAAGTGCGGGGGCGCATGAATTGGGTTGTTTACAGTTGATCATGATGAGAAGCCCAAGAGCGACCAGGCAGCTAACTTTGTACAATTCCTGCCCCCCGGACCATCCGCGCACTTTGCGCCTCTCATGCGAACGTGCCGCAGAGCAAAATTCGCTTCTCTCCACTGCCGATGCATCCTGCCTCTTGGGAGGCGTCGTCACTATCAGATGATGGTGCCTCTGCACTCTGGTGAAGCCGTCTCGTGGGTCGACGTCTGCATCAGGTGGTTCGATGTTCATCCATACTTTCTGGGGATGCGAAGGATCAATTTAGCCGACGACCCCCAAAAAGTCAAGAGATCTTTCTCCTTCTGGCAGCCTGTGCCGCATGGGGACGCCAAAGGCATCTGGCAATTCTCTTTTCGCGACGACACGGACCAGCGGCTCTCCCCGGAGCCGTCCGAGTCGGGGTGGCATGGATGCTGACACTCTCCTCGCCTCTGCAAGCACTTCCACCAACGACCGGTGTCCGATAAGGATGACTGGGAGAGAAGTTGGTGTTCTCGCCGGGCATGAACGGAAGCATGAACGGAAGGCACCTTGCATTGCAAATTGGAGGGAAGGTAAATGAGAGACGATCATCAATCAATGCGTGATTTGGTCATGTGTAAGAGCTGAGATAAGCAGTCACGCAGTTTGAGCACCGTCGCCGCGTCTTACCTCTGGCGAAACATTGTGTTATTGATGACTCTTAATCCCGAAAAGCTGAGACAGAAGCTCACTGATTAGACATACTCTCATTCGGCTTTTCTAAGCATCTTGTTGTTTGGAGTAGCCTAGTACATATACGTAGAGTATTTAGTACGGGCAGAGGAGTCCCCCACTGGCTAACAGCAAGGAGCCTTGTCCCTGCCGCATAAAGTTTCAAATTTATTTCCAAGAAACCGCATATTCAGGTCATTAAAGTCCAGTGTGAGAACCAAAGTAAGGAAAGAATAGTGCCAACAGTGCCTTCGATTGTCGCGATTGCTGGATAGGTAAGAAAAGCTGTTGGTCTGCGCGCGCGTCTGTCATCTTCCCTAACAGACATCCTGAGATCCTCCCTTTAAAGGGGCTCATCCACAAATTGTATAAGAGAAAAAAGACGAAGAAGAAGAAACCTTCAAAATCATGCCATATCAAAACCCAAATTTTTAAGAACTTTCTTAAGAACTTTCTACTATGTTTCTAGCCAACAATTTCTATTCATGATTATGGTAAGTACGAGATCCCCTGTAAGCAGGTGGCTGCAAAGGGTCTCCTTTCACCCGCGCCCTCTTTCCACTTACGCACCATCTCAGTAACTGTTTCGGCCGCAATGGTGCTGTTTTTTATCGTCATGCAAGGCACCGATTTTGGTGAAACACGAGCAGCTCATCTGATATATTGACCGGGATTTACATTCGTTATTCTCAGGCCACGGAGACTGACTGAGGACCCACGCCGATCAGGAACAATACCTCATCGTGGACGTTGCACAAAGGTCGTAGGCCTTCGTGCCACCCCAAGCTCTGAAAAATAATACCCGAAGTCGACGTGTTTGCGTTGCTTCGAATGATAGACATGTTGCACATCGAATCAACGCCGCACGCTAGATTCAGAAGTATGACGCCTTTTGTAGCCTCCGTGCTACAATGGCTACTGGGTTGAGGGAATCAAGAGGAGAAAAGCGCATGCGTCCACTGCGCCTCGATGTCGTTGTTCAGTAAATTATCGGATATGGCCCGCTCTCGACGTCTAAGTCTGAGAGCGTGGGCAGATGTGTCCAATGGCTTCTTAGGGCTTGCGCTAGCAAACGTACACTTGAGAATCAGTAAAAGAGTCCATTGGTGATTCAAAGGGGTGGAAAACAGAGTAAATAGTCATCCGGCCTGTCCACAATCCCGTGATCAACACCAACAGTTGCCGCGACACGTCTCTCAAAACAACCTGCGTCTGGATGTTCTGCGCCAAGAAGCGCATCGCAGCCTGGCGTGTGACATCATGCGTGACCGGTCATGGCCGTTGGCGATATAATAGTAGGCAGAGTACGCATAGTATTAGTCCTCGTGCCCTCTTGAGCCCTCATGCTGGAACCCGGACACCAGCAAGTTGGAACTCGCTGGAGGCTTGGCACGACGATGTTTAAGCATCTATTCCGGTGCCACCCTTTTGCTGTCGGCCTTTGCCACGCAGCGGCCAAGTTGTCTCCTCGGTTTGTGCGTTGTTGGAGCCCCGTCTGCCGGTCATCAGCGCTGTTGCCCTTTTTGTCTTTCTTTGCGTTGAGGGGATCAAGGATTCTAAGAGGGACAAGGATGTCTCAAATGCCAGACCAGGATGTCAGGGCTCCCAAGACAGTCAGGGGATCGCCACCAAGGAACGTCCTTGCGAACAACGCCCAAAGCTGCATATCGTGGCCTCGTACGGATGGATCAGGAAGCTGTCAGAGAAGCGGGACCTTGAAACATTTACCCAAATCGGACAGTTAATGGGGATGTCTGTAGCCTGCTCTGCTCAGTCGCTTCAAGACATTGTAGTTATTTAGTTGAGGCCCGCCGCGGTAGGTATGCGCACAGTAACGTCCTGTATGGTCTCTGCAACAAAGATCAAGGTCCGGCACTGAAGCAAAATTAATTAACCCCACGCAGGTCTCGGCTTTCAACCAGTTGTAGGCTTCTCGCGCCGCAACAGAAGCGACACCAACGCTTCCTAGTGTCAACCCCCTCTCAGCCTGTCGCATCAGGTGCGCAGATGCAGCCGGCGCCCCAAGCGTCGCAAGGACCATTCATCCACTTGCGTTCCCTCCAGCTTGGATCAATGGCTTGCCTGTCCTTGAGCTCTCGTCTGTGGTTGGCCAGGGCCCATTCTCTGCTTGCTTGACATGCCTGCTGCCAGAGGCGATGACTGGCATTGGCGCTGGCCCTAGTCCGGGTCCGGCTCCATGGTGGAGGGGCCCTAAAAACTGTGCGTCACCATCCCAGATCGAATCGTCGACTTTTCCTGGCGCGACGGTGGGCGACACGACGCCAACGTACGGCCTGTGGAGGTCGACGGTGCACTACTATTTAGCTTCTCTGGCACCCACTCTGCTCCGCCGCTGGCGACCAAAAGACCCTGCTTCGCGGGGTTTTGCGGCTGTCGTTTCGTGCTGCTCAGTCGTCAGTTTGCATATCCACTTGCTTACTCGTACGTAGCTATAAACGGCCTCCAGCTTGTTGTTGCGCCAGCAGCTGGCAACAAGGAACCATGCCAACAGCTGTTCTCCCATAATAGCAGGTCAGACCAAACGGGGCACAACGACGACGGGCTTCTGTCATAAACAGGTTGGCCTCCGCTCTTCCAGCTTGAGCCGGATCAAAAACTCGGAACCTCCTCCTCCTCCTCCTTCATCATCCCCTATCAAACAGCCTTCATGATGGTGGCGCCTTGGTAATAACAAGACATCACCTGTTGCGCAAGTCTCACGACATCGACTCTCAATCAACAAGATCTTGTTTCACCTTATCCAACGCCCACGCGCCAGCATCAGTTCTGTGGCCATCGACGAGACCTGCAGTTGAACGTAATTGCCAACACGTAATTCACCGTATGTCTATGTCGTTGATTCGATTGCCTCTCAGTCTACCGCGGAACTTTGCATCTCATCTCATCGACGCCCTCGTCGCTTCGCTTCGGCTTACATCGCGCCCGGCTGCCTCGTGGGCCGCCATACTTAAGGCGACGGGAACTCTGTAGTTGCGTTAGACTCTGAACTGGAGAGGCGGTCTCTTCAAGTGTACAAGCGCCCCATCTGCGCCTCTTTTTTTCCGTCTCTCGACTCGTTCTTCCTCGAACTCTCATCGATCTTCTCGCATTCTTCAACAGCCAGAGAGCCGTGACCACTGCCGGGGGCCACTTCACATCGTACACGCTGAGACAGCTGAACCGAGGTCCAGAACACCAGAGACAATCACGAATCCAGACAAAGACGCAGCCGCAGACGCCAATGCCGTTCTAGAAGCGTGACCGAGCGCAAGAAGCAAGTAGACGCTGGCGCAGCTCCCTGTGAAGCCGGCTCCGTTCGCCATCGGCAGTTCTGTCTCTCCTGTAGTCTGCACTTACTCGTTACTGCTCATCCTCTTTTCTTACTCATCCCCCCCCAAACTCTTTTCCCCATCTTACTTCGTGGGTTTACTGGATCTTTCATTGGCATTTCTACTCCTTGTCAATTGTTTCCCTACCCCCACCCAAAACGCGCGACATCGGTGGCTTAAAGGTGCCTTGCAGATCACCTGCAGAACCAAGACCTCCAATCATCATGTCGACTCCCTCTCTGTCTGATGGGCAGCTTACACCGACTGATACCGACCCCGATCTATGCTTCTCATCCTCTGATGACGATCATGTATGGCCGACTTCTCAAGATGTGACTGAAATGTCCATCATGCTCAATGGGAGCGCTCTCCCTCTGTCATGGAATCGCGAAACCTTAAAGAGGCTTCCAATGGGCACTCGCCCCGTGAAGCTTATTGGTGAAGGTGCCGCCAATGTCGTGTTTGAGTTGGCTTTGCCAGAAGCCTTTCCTGGGACTCACGAATTCAAGGGTAAGTCGTTCTTTATCAGCAACTTCTATAGCCTCAGCACCTAACTCATCACCTAGGTTGGCTCCTTCGCGTTGCCAAAGCTCCCGCAAGTGGTCAGCCTGCGAGGTTCAACTACCTAAAGCAACAGGAGTTCTACGCCACGTTAATTCAGCCTTACCTGAAAGCGCATGCCATTCAGCAACAGCTTGTCGTTCTCCGGCACACCAACATTATCCCCCAACTAAATGCCTTTCTGCGAGCGATAGATCATGATCGCAAAGAAAAGTTCAGGGGCACTTTTGTCTCCGAATCCAATTGGGGACTACTAGTGGAAGATATGCGAATATCTGGTGAGTCTGCTTCCTCTATCACCTGTATTGCACATATATGCTCATCTCCTTCCGTGTAGATCCTCAGAATAGCATCCTGGTTGAATTCAAGCCCAAGTGGCTGACCCAGTCACCGAGTGCTCCTGCAGGCGCTATAAGGTGTCGACAATGTGCAATGGAGCTTTTCAATTTTCTACGAGATCCAAGCCTCTCAAGACAAGTTCCGGAGCGGAAGCCCTGTCCTCTCACGCTGGCTAACCCTGATGCCCCCATTGCCATCAGCTCTCCGTTTCGATTCGCTCCCAAGCTCGCCTCCATGTCCGGCAACAAGCTTGTACAGGAACTCTTAAATAAAACGGCCAATCATCAAGTTCTCCGCGATCTCAGGGCACTCCAGGACCTGGCAGACTCAAAGGGTCCCCTGGGGGCGGAAAAGAGCGATCCCATGTTCAGCTTAGCCATGACGATTCGGGACTGCACCTGTTTCGTTCAGATGAACCTTGGCCCGGACGTTCCCACTAACCAGCGACTTCGACTGCGGCTCGGCGACTTTGACCTGAAGGATACCGAAGTCAAATTCAAACGGTGGACATCCGCTGAGCAGGATCTTATTGACTCAGCCTGCTACACCTCCGACTGGATTGTGTGTAACGACAAGTATTACCACCCACCCACCAAATGCTTCCTTGAGTGGACCCGTCGACGGGGGCAGCCCGAGAACCTCATCGGCATCAAAGCTAAAGCTGCAAACTCCAATAAGACAACGCATTTCCCCGTCGAATCAATGGCTGGCTGTGCCTATGTGCACTGGATGGCGACAGATTCCTCCCTTCTCAAGTCGTTACTCGAGGCTTATATAAAAGATAAGCCAAAAACGGAAGTGTGTCCGTTCAGGGTTGAGCCTCCGTAAGTCTTATATGAACGCTGCTGGCCGTTATCTTAATCGCTGCTAACCTGTTGTAGGAATCTGCGGAAGTGGCTATCGCATGCTGCTTGACCCCATCATCTATCATGTCCCAAACAATATTTCTGTAGATAGGATGAAAGATCATGTTTCGGCTTTTGCCTTGTTTTAATTGTACTGGTTGCATCATCGGTGGCGGCTGCTTGCATCGCATGGGTACGGTTGGTAAGCATATCAAGTGGCGTTGGGATGTAGTAAGCATTTTTACTGGGTTTGGTGTTTTGATGTGCATCTACGGTGGCTCGAACTCGATATTTAGCACGGATACTTCTTCGAGGTTCAAATCTAATGTTCTGATACGCAACTGCTCCTTAACGCCCGACGCCTTTATCGTTGACTGAGTGTTTCTCTAAATATCCGATACCGTGAAACTCAAGAGGCTTCCGATTGATAAGCCTGCCACAAGACAAAGTCCCATGAAGCCACCAGCAGCCTCGCGTTCGCCTTCGTCGACCCATTTTCCCGATGCCATCATAAAGCTCGAACCAAGCCAACCGTTGGTGACACCGAAGAGCAGCTGAACGACGACGAGGTAAAAGAAGTCACTAGGGACAATAGCGCCACGTCCACTGATGTTGCAGAGGAAGTAGAGGGGCAAGATGCCAAGACGCAAGACGGAGAGGCCAAACAGGGCAGCCGGTCGATGCTGCAGAGAAAACGGCAACATGGTGGCTACGCGACCACCCAGATCGCCCAGGTTCCAGAAGAAGAAGCCGAGCGGGATGAAGGCGGCCGGCTGGAAGAGCAGGCCGGATTTTTCCTGCACGGAATGGATCTTTGCTGTGAAGACGGGCATGAACATGGTTGCTGCAAAAGTCAATGCTACACCAGCAACAAGCCAATGGAGCTTCTTCAAGAGGTGCAGCATGGAAGTGTGCTTGCGTGCGGCGCGCTCGGCTTCCTCGATACTGTGCATTGAGTCGGCCATCTGCTCAATCATGCGGTTCTCTATGATGCGGTTGTGGCGGCGGACCAGAGGGATGAAGGCGAGCAGGGCGATCACGGAAACGACTACGGCGGTGAGGAAGTACACGAACGCCGAGGTCTGCCCATCTTCAGCAGAGGGAGCGTCCTGCTCGTTTTCGCCCGGTGGAAAGGCGAGGACAGTAAAGACCTGCGCGATCGGGGGTAGGACGCCAGCGACTCCCTGGCCAGCCATGATGGCTTGCATGTACTCGGGCCTGCCAAAGCTGGCCGCAAAGGCAAAGGCGCCGTTCTGGATGAGACCTGCGGCCCAGGCGGCAGCGGCGACGGTGAAGAGGAGGAAGACAAGGTAGACGGTCGGGGATGCACCGAGGCCGATGACGGTAGAGGCGGTCAGAAGGGCAAAGGTGACCACGTTGATGATGAGGGCCAGGTTGATTCGGAAGGGGTACGATGCCGAGTACTGGATGTTTGTGAGGACGACCATGGCGCCGAGGTTGGTGACGGTGGAAACGGTCAAGATGGCAGACTGGAAGTTGGCCTGGATCCAGGCGTCCCCCACGAAGCGAGCTGTAAAGTATGGAGCTGCGGCGAGGAACATGTTCCTAGTGAGATGTATTAGTGGTGGTGAGCGGTAGGCGCATGTTGGTGGGAGCAGCTCACCAGGCCCAGAGCATGGCAACGCCTAGTAGAGCGAAGATGCCATACTCGGTCCATGAGAAGGGCAGCTCATCTTGTCCTTCCAGCACCGTCGAGCCCTCGAGGGCAGTGGCCTCTTCGGCGCCGGTGAGAGGCTCATACTCTGATGTTGATGACGGTCGGCGAGCGAGTGCTCTTCGGAGACGCTCCATGACGTCTTCGGTATCAATATAGTCGCTCGCGGTTTTGTTTCGGTCGGGATTGTTTGCTCGTACAATTGCCAGCTTATCGTTGCCCTCTGTAGCCAGTAGGGTAGTCTTGAAGGTCGGGAAGCCCACCAGACGTAGAGCTTCGAGTCCAGGCCCTCTATGCCATGGAGGATGTCGCGTGCGTTCTGGGCTCAACGCGTCAGGTCTCGGGGTGAGTGCGAGCTACCGGGTCGCCTGACGAGCGCCGTGGTGATGGCAAACAACGTTGTCGCGGGTCGGGGCGTTCGGAGGACGGGTCGCAGTGATAAGACGCAGTATGTGGGGGGATTGAAGACGATGATGATGGCAACTGACTACCGAGAGATAGGGAACCCGATCGGGATTGGAGGGGGGTAGCTCACCGGAGTCCCGGGGCTTTAAGGGTCCATGTGCCCGAGTCAGGCGGAGGCTTTGGCGCTAAGAGCGGCCCGGCCCAACCATTTACAACACCAAGCAAGGTCCATCCATATCTTGTAGCTTGTGTTCACTACAAGTTTCAGCAACTTGCTCAGAAATATCGACTTCAAGACTCGGGCATTTTCTTCCCGAAACATAAATCACGCATTATGTGTCATGATAATCAGCATAGGTCCCTCCCGCACCCGGGCTCGGAAGCCGGACGGGCGTACTGTCTCTCCACCGTGTTGCACAGCATCCTTAGCATCACACTGAATACAAGCCTCAGATGACAGGCTTTGCTAAATACTGTCAACCGAGTTTCAAGTACTCCCGCCTTCTCGAAAGCAGTAGAGCGCCCCAGAAGGCCATTATCCAAACGGAGGACTACCCGTGAGGCCCTTTCTGCGACCTCCACGTGATGAACGACTTATGCGATGCAAGTATGTTGTGCAGTGTTTGTAAATTTGAATCGAGCGTATAATTACGAACCGCAGAGAGTTGAGTGATATCAAGTCCAAAATGCTTCCCGTGGTGACTTCTCTCCGACTGTGCAACATAGTAGTAGCGGTTGACATTCGCCATTTCAATTCGAAGGACAACGGATTAGGAGAGTTTAACCTAGTAAATCCACTCTCGAAAACAAGGCAAGCTTGTCTAAAATTAAGAGAAATAAACTTACTCACCCAGTGAGTGTCCAAAGCTGTCAGTCTTACAATTGGGGGCGGATTGGCAGCAACTGTGTTGACTAACACGATGGTATCCGTCACACTCACTACGGAGACGCGAATGGCGGCTTTGTATCAATAACGATTCTTACCAGAGCAGAAGTAAAAAACAGAACTCTATAACTGACGAGCAAAACTTCAAAAGTGATTACTCGTCTATGTCTTTTATATATACGAGAATGCAGAGAAATGGCGACTTGAAATTCTTGTTGGCTCTTATCTAGCTAGTAGATCTCACGGTTGTCAGGAGCTGGTGTCAACTTCAGCGTCCAAAGGCATTGAGGTGCGCAGGCTTAAATCATATTACATTGTCAACCCCTAAATAATCAGCCTCTGTTGACCGCAAACTTGTACCTGTCGCCTCTGTCGAGAAAGACGACTCGATCCTCTAAACCTGCTTCTTTGACAGCCTTTTTGAAGTCATCAAGTGGAGACAAGAAGACATCATAGTCATCGTAATGAATAGGAATTGTGACATCCGGTTCCATCATTTTGATCAGCTCAATGCCTTGCTTTGCATCCATTGTAACCATGATCAAGGGCGCCGAAGGTCCAGGGATCGTGGTTCCTCCCAAGTGTATCAGCATCAGGTCGATGCGTTCATTCTGGAGCCATTTCGGTATGTCCTTCAGCTCGTCCACGAGGAGTGTATCTCCTGAAATGTAGATCCGGTATCCAGTTTGCACCTGGTCACCGCCGAGATCTCGGTGTCCCAGCTCGATCATCCAGCCGTTGGTCGGTGGGACAGCTCCGAGTAGGTCGTTGACGACGGCCAACGGACCGGGCGGAACATGCTTGCCCGGCATGCCTGTGACTTTGATGGCTGGGTGCTCTGAGCTGGCCTCTGCATCTTCGGCCTTGAGCTCCAAGTGATCGAAAAAGTCGAGAGCTCTGACGTTGCGAAATGGATCGTCTTTGGAAGTCAAGCATTTCTGTGCGTGCGGCGTGGTGATGATGAGAAAGTCCCTGTTGAGCGACTCCTCCACCACCTGATCAAAATGGTCGGCATGATAATGTGAGAGCAGTATTCCATCGAGTGACGGCAGCTCACCGAGCTCGATAGCTGGGTTCGTCTGTCGCTGCGCTGTGACACCCGGTCCCAGGTGGACGTGATCGCCAGCATGAAGAAAGTTCGGATCGGTGAGAAGACGAAACCCCTTCCATTCAATTATGGTGGTAGCTGTCCCAATGAAGTAGACGTTTGCATTTTCGTCACCTTGGCTCCCGCGAGGATGAGTTTTGGTAGCTTTCGCCAGGACCGACTTGTCGTCGCCGACATTTGGGTTGTCCTTGAGCAACGGCTGCCTTTTTGAAGGGGCCAAGCTTATTAGGCCCTGGTCGGACATTGTGTTTAGTTAATGTGTTGTAAATATCTGAAAGAGTTGTTTCAAATCCTTTCCTCTCAATCACCAATTGTTCGATTTGGTGGTGACGGTAAGGCTATTGGATGACGTTAGTCTGGCGTATGTGATTTGTAGCCAGCAACGCCCTCAGTATTCCCCGAAAGGGAAATCAAGGCCGTCATAGATCGATTGTCTGTTGTCCGAACGTCATTTGTATCAGTTGTCTCGATTCCCCTAATAATTGTTCGACTGCTAGCACGTGGATTAGTTGGGGATGTGAGCTTGAGTATTTGTTAGGAAACCTCAGAGCGGCGTTACAGCTTAAGTATGGTCATAGCGGAATTATCTTAACATGATTCTCAAAAGATCCCGAATTTTCCACACTGAAACATATACGGGATGATGAAACATGCTGAGAATTGGTGGAGGGTGGGTGATTTCTGTGGCCGCTTGGCGCAATACTGTTGAAGTTGTTGAAGGTGCTACGGAAGGCATACGAAGGTGGGAAGAGTAGTTGCTTTCAAGGCGTATATTTCCGAAGGGACATAGCAGCTCGGTCAGTATCACCAAGAAATTGTCAAGACCGCAGCCATTGTTGACGATTGTGTTTCTGTAGAAATGGGGTGATAGTTCTAATTGGGAATTCCCAGTTAGGGGATATTCTGGTACGAATAGCCTTGCTGGCAAGTAGTAATGCAATTGACACCATGATAGCTCCCTTTCGGGCCGTTGCCGGGATGACGATCCCAGGACCTTTTGTTTGGATCTTGTTTCACGAGCCAATCATTTCGCTGCGCGCTGTGCCCGGCCGCGAAAGCTGAGGGGCTTTGACCGACTGCGAATGACGGCAGTCAGCTTTTCGTCACTGGGGAGCATGATTTCTCATCATCATACCATATTTTGACCATATCCTAGATCTTTGCATCCGTTGAAGTGCATCTTGCGACTGCCGAGCTGGCATGCGCTACGCCGAATATTCCCTTGCGCACTTGCTATAGGCTTGTAGCCTGCCCCAACGATGCCAGACCGAAGCAGGTCTCGCGATTCCCATGAGGGGGACTCTCCCGAGCGAGACTCTCCTGAGCGCGATCGCGACCGAGACCAGGGCCGAAAACGCGACAGAGATCGTCAAAGAGACCGAAATCGAGGCCGCGACTTGGACAGTGAGCTGGACAAAGATATTGGTCGAGACAGCGGTGGGTACTTTGATCCAGATCTTGACCGCGGCAATGGTATCAACCGTAGCCCCAGTTTTGACCATGGTCGTGTCCGAGACTTGGACAAGGACTTGGACAGAGACTTGGACAAAGACCTGGACCGGGATTCGGACGACGACATCGATCTTGGTCGTGATCGCGACCGCGACCGTCCAAGGGAACGAGAGAAGGACAGGGACAAGGATAGGGACAGGGATAGTGACAGAGTAAGAGACAGCGGCAGAGACAGCGGCAGAGACAAAGACAGAGACAAAGACAGAGATAGAGACAAGGGCAGAGAGGCAGATAGGGACCGGGAACGGGTCAAGGAGAGAGATCGCGACAGGGACAGGTATCGCGATAGAGATCGTGTGCCTCGTGAGCCTCGTGTACCTCGTGAGCCTCGCGACCGTGGTCATGCATCCAGCAAGCGCAACAGCATCATTGACCGAGATCCTCCGCCCGGCAAACGAAACAGCGTCATCGACCGAGACTCTCCGTCTGGCAAACGAAACAGCATCGTCGACAAAGATCCTCCTCTAAGCAAGAGGAACAGCATTACGAATCGCCTTCTCGGCTCCTTTAGAGGGGCTCGCGACAAGGTTGATAAGGAGGTGCCTTTGCCTCCGGTAGCCTCCTCTGTTTCAAGGCGTGCCTCTACTGCCCCCAAGGGCAGTCCTATCCCCCGCATCCGCGAGTGGCTCGATACATGCAACGCCGAGCACAACCATCACTGCGCTGTCTCCTCTGCATCTGATGCTTCTACATGGCATCCAACCTGGCTCATTGATGTGGTCGAGCGTCGGCTCGTCAAAGCGACACCCAAGGACCGCTACGTTGCCCTCAGCTACGTCTGGGGTCCGCAGCGCACTACACCACAAATGTTTGTGCAACTTCTGCAAAGCAATGTCGTACCGTTTGAAGATAGTCTGCCCAACGTCGATATCCCACAAACATTCGTGGACGCTATGTGGCTGGCCAAGAAGCTAGGCATTCGCCATATCTGGATCGATCGGCTGTGCATCGTTCAGGATAGCCGGGAAGAGATGGACGACAACATCAAGCACATGGCGTTCGTCTTTGCCAATGCCTACCTCACCATTGTGGCGGCCTCTGGCGACGTTCAGAGTGGTCTTGTGGCTCTCAATCCTAAGAAACCAGCACGCGGCATCCGGGCTGGTAGTCGCGAGCATCAGGATCTGTTGACCGCCTCGCCCTGGTATACCAGAGGCTGGACCCTTGTCGAGCGCCTCTACGCCCGCCGCAGCGTTTTCTTCTTCGAGGATGCTGTGACCTGGGAATGCCACTGCGAGACTTGGCAAGGAAGTCCAAACAGTGTGATGAAGAAGCTGAAAGGCGGACGACAGGAGTGCACCGGCATTATTCCAGATGCTGCTTTTGCATTCCAGCACCCGCCTTGGCCCGATCTCGACGAGTATGCGCGCATTGCTATGGAATTCAGCGCACGAAAGTTGACACTGGTCGATGATACCTTGCCTGCTTTTGCCGGAATCACTCATGTCCTCTCCCGCTCGTTCCCAGGTGGCTTCATCTATGGAATGCCTATAATGTTCTTGGATATTGCTCTTCTTTGGCGCCCCCACGCCTCCATCCGCCGAAGAGCACTCTCGCGGCCCCCATTTTTGCCCTCGTGGTCTTGGATGGGCTGGTGGTTTGACAGCATTCCAGTGGACTTGACCTTGTGGAGGGCTGCAGCAGACTACGTCGAAGAGGCCCGAACAGGAAAACGGGGCCAAGAATCAAAGCGGTACCGGTCCGCTCATCCTTTCCGGATCAAGCCTACCGTGACCTGGAACATAACGGACCGGGCCGCGACGGCGCCGGTCCTCAACACCGGCCTCCAGTTCCGCGAGCTCCGAGGCCGTCGGAGTCCCAATGCGGAATTGCCTCTTGGCTGGTCCCGCAGCGGCTCGCACTACGTACACGAAAGCGATGAGACGGCGCTCTTCAAGTACCCAGTGCCAGTCGAGGAGCCTCCCGAGACGGGCGGTTACGAGCCGCCTGTGGGCGAGCAGGCCTATCCCGGCCCGCTCCTCTCGTTCCGAACTACCACGGCCTTCTTCGAGGTTGACTTTCTGTCTGTGCTTGCCCACCGCGACCGTCCCAACCCGCCTCTCGCTGTGGGCAACATCTGGGGCAAGGCGAATCGGTGGGCAGGCCAGTTCCGCGCCCACGACGCATGGCTAGGCGTCCAGTCGTCCAACTACGACGGTGAGGAGCGTCTGGAATTCATTGCCATCTCGACCGCCACGGAGCGCCGGGCCTCACACGTGTTTGATGCGGAGCACTTCGAAGAGAACATGGACGCGAACGAGATGATTGACATTGTGAATGTGCTGTGGATTGAGCGCATCGGCGGTATTGCGTACCGTCGGGGAATTGGTCATATTCTTCTCAAAACATGGGAGACACACGCTAAGGAGGAGGTTGGAATTCTACTTGGATAGGGGATATCTTGGGTAGCCAGCGTCAGGTGTTGGCGTTCTCGGTGCGTCAGGAGTTGGCCAGTTTGATTCGGATTCTGTGGTTCATTTTGTGAGGGGTTCAATGTAACAAACACGATACTGGATATGAGACTTGAGCGGTCATTCACTTCTTCGTAAATAATTGAAACAGCTGGTTCTCTAATGCTTCAATGCCTAAATGCTAAATAGTTCTTTGGAATGGTCCGATCATGTCAGAATATGTGATCCTTTCAGCCAGCCAGCCAGCCAGCTAGCCAGTCTATAACAATTCTCTACGGTCACCCTCCACCACGGGCCAATGAGTCTTTCAAGAAACAGCTAATATAAAAGGGCCGAGACCTGGCTCCGTTCCACTTTCTGTAGGCGCTATTGATGATTTTCATGTTCGATAGAAGGAACTGGCTTCATCCAGAGCGCCAGCCTTGTAACATTTGCTACCCAACACTAGCGTTATTGGAAGAGTACAGCCAGTGTTGCTGCGGTATCGATGCATCTCGACCAAACAGCCTCCATATTGCCTGTGTGACTCGATTCCACAAGGTTGTTATGGGGTCTCGATATGTTCGCTTGCTGTGATCCTCGGTCGATTACTAAAAAGCCCCGTTGGAAGCTATAGCATAGCAAAGCTATTTGATGCTCGACAATAGAGCTCGGTGTCTTTCTGCGCCTCGGCAGCTCATCAGGCCGTTGACAAAACGGCAGAGGCCATTCCGACTCGCGGACATCAAAGAGAGGAACTACTATGTGGCTTTCAAGGGAAAAGTTTTCATTCTCTGAGTCTGTCGGATGTAGAGATTTCTACAGAATGAACACTTGTCATAAGAACGCAAATAGCCCAAACTCGGGGATATCCTAAGGGAACACTCATGTCGCAGCCTCAGGCGCGGTCTCGGGCTCTGCCTCCTTGTTTTCGGATACTGGCTTCTGTCCCCAAACAACAGCCCTATCCTTGTTAGCAACTTGTCAGTTTCCAATTCGTGGAATCCGATACTTACGACTCAAAGTAAAGGTGAATCGACTTGTCCCGAAGGCTCTGGCGGGTCTTGGCCAAGAAAGCTTGCACCTCGATGTAGTCCCAGCCCATGACCTTGGTGAGCAGGAACAGCACGTAGCCCTCGAGACTGTCGTCGGTAATGTGGAAGTTGTACTGGCCAATCTCTTTCCACTTGGGGTCTGCCGGCCAGCTACCAGAAGGCAGCTTGAAGCGGTGGGTGTTGATGCTCTCGAATCCTGTGTCCTTGAACCACTGAATATTGCGCCCATCCTCGATGATCTTGAAGGTGCGGCCCATCCTTTCACCCGCCTCCTGGAAAAGAGCTCCCCAGCCGTTATACGGGCTGTCCTCCGGGATGGTGTTATCGTCGGATCGGACGTCAACGGAGTAGTCCATGTGCTCGAACCAACCGCCAGGCTTGAGGCATCGGAAGACCTCCTTGTAGAGGGCGGGCCAGTCCTTGATGGAGCCCATCAGACATCGGATGTGAACAAAGTCAAAGTGGTTGTCGGGGTATGCCCAGGCGAGCTGGGCATCATCGAGCTCGAATTTGCAGTTTGCGGGGACCTAGGCCTGGTTAGACGTGTGAGAGCTGGGAGATGAGATATTGGCTGATTTACCCAGGGCGGCTGGATTGGCGAGAGGTCAGTTCCGATAACTTCGGCAGAAGGGTATTGGTCGGCAAAGTCGCTTATAATGTCAGCTTTAACTCTGTCAAGGTCTTGGGTCCATACATTGCCCAAATGCCTGTTCCTGTGCCGATATCAATCACCCTCTGGGGGTTGTCGCCGATAGGGGCCAGGAAGAGCTTGTTGTCCAACGCCAAGTAGAGCATGTGATGACTAGTCGATGAGAATCAGACATTGCGCTCGAAATGCACATCGATTGACAAACCTGAGATCGAGTCCATCATTTTGTCTGTCGTCGTTGGGTCCCCTTATGAGAGTGTTAGCGCAATTCATTTGAGCTTGGTGAGCTAGAACTCAGGAGACGGACCAGTATTCGGTGCCAGTGTTGAAGTTCTGGTAGGTTCTCCCGTGAAGCTTGCGATACTCGAGAATGCTAGCACTTATCGAGGTGGTTGAGCTCGCGCTGGAAGCTGTCAATACCTTACACTCCGCGGCTTGAAGGGCGCTCCTCACTTGTCGCCGAGCGCTGAATCATTATCGTTATCGGCCTCGGAATCATTGTTCCACTCAGGGTCCTGCCAGGTCAGAATTCGACGTCTTCTACTCAAGAGTGTCCTTTAACACGTACAACGGCCAGGTTCTGAGGGCTCGTTCCCGTCTCTCGCTCTTGTGGTTCAGCCATATTCATAGTCCTTTCGGTTAATAGGGGACATGCCTCCGTAAAACACCCGGTGCGGTAGGACAAAGGGTCTTTTAAGACGCTGGCAAGGTGGAGCTGGTCGACAAAACCTCGGACGTTGTGCGGCAAGGATTGTCTCACGGCTTGGGTATCTCGCGCGACCAACAGCGCCAAATGCGGATGTGCTGGCAGGGTTGGCAACGGCTAAATGTGACATCTGGGCCCTTTATGGCACCAGTCGAGCGCTGGATCATGCAGAGAAAGGCGAGCTTCTGTTGAAATAAGAAGGCAGTGATGGGTCTCGTTGTCCGAGCGCTGAGACTTGTCCTACTGTTTCCGATCTCGAGGAGGCTGTTATCGATTACCTAAACACAGTATCTCTTCTGTCGGGACAATTCTAGAGGACGTCAAGAAGCGTCATCTTCTCAATAGGGATATCATGCTATCTCGATAATATCACATGATTGACATCATCTTTGTGCATTGAAGAATCGGCCGGGATGCAGCAGCAGTTGGTGTTGCGACTCTCGGGTTTCGGTTCCCTTGATGAGCCGTGCCCCGTCCAAAAGTCCCCATCGCGGGAGCTGCCGCAAGCGCTTTTGTCGATGGCGCCTCGATCCATGATTTCATCCACTTACGATGCCGGGGGGACCGAGGCTGCCCCATCGAGGCAATGGGCGAGCAAGTGGGGATACTCAACTGCTTCCGCGGGCAAGGGCTTAGGGCATTCGGGTAGTTCGATGCGCTCTCAGCATCTGAATCTAGACTAGGCGGTGGGGACGGGACGTTGCATCGATAAGTTGACAGGACAAGTTTCACTGGGATATATTGGCCAATGCGAGCGGGGAGGCTGGATGATTATCCAGAACTGCCTTCTTCCAGCCCCCTCTGTCAATTGTGTGCCTGGCTGGTAAGCAAGGAGTCAAGGCTCGAGAGCAATATCGCGAACATGCCACTCCAAAAGCGTACATACGAAATGCCGTGCTGGGAACCCCACCTTGACGGCCAATCAAGCAGTCATTGCTTAGTTGAAGATAACTGCGGCAGTTGAGTTCAGATCATCACTGGATTAACTGCCGTGGGGTTTAGCTGCTTCGCAATCTTCAGAAACTGAACCGAGGTTCTTTTCGGACCAAGCAGTCCCACAAATCGAAGTTCGATGGTTCTAGCGTGAACGTGTCGTCCAGAATTTGTACCTTAACAACCTTTGCGCCAACGTTTCACAACAACCCTATCAGGAACTAACCATGGTTTGGACCATGGCGTCGGCTTTGTCTACTCGCCAGGAAGAGAGTATTCGCCCTGGATTTGCGAGGCGGTGCTCTGAGCCATATTGCAGTTGGACTCTGTGCTGAACCAGTCAGCTTTTCAAGCGTCATTCGGGCATTCCACAGCATGGTATCCCCTTTGCTCTCCTCGGGGTTTTCGTTTACACAAACCCAATCACATCTCATCGAGAGGCCGCCGGAGCAAGTGCACCGTCGGGTCAGCAAAGAGTTCTTGTACAGATTCATCCCATACTTTGCAAGCGCTTCGAGTGACCAGAGCGGACGGAACCCCTGGCGGTAATAGTGCCACTTCGTCCACAGATCATTCAACGTTAACAACTCGGCTTCTTTGATTGGTCTCTGAGTCTGCGTCCCCTGGTTTCACTTACAGTGCTGATCAACGGCATCGAGCTCATTTTGTTCTTTACTCCGAGACCAGCGAAAAGAGTTTCCCAGCGAGAAGCTCGTCAGTTTGCATGACGCACAGCAAACGCTCTAGTCATCGGCTGTTGTACACGATCATAGAGTCACGACGTTCCATCCAAGCCCACAGGACTCCATTATTCTTGTTGACTTTCCCTGAAGGAAACGACGTCTGCCAAGTCTTGCGGAAGTTTTTGGTTCCACCACCTATACCCTTGCAAGAAACACCCGGAGGATTCAATGGCCTGCTAGCACGCTGTGCTGCCCGCGGACTACGAGGAGCTTCCATACTAGGCGCAACCATCATGATAATCTCTGTCGTCCTGGGTCTACCGAAGAATAAGTTTTACAAGGATTCATGCAGAGCCATTCCGTTCTAGTCACTCCAAAGATTCCAAATCGCAACTGCCAAAAGCTGCCAAGTCTAGCGCGGTCTCATGTTTACTACTTCGTCCGGGATATGTGAGCTTCTGGCCGGGAGATCGCTGTTCATGAAGCTTACGACATCATGCTCGGTCATCCAGTGGTAATCATCCGGAGATCCAGGTTGCATCACTCGCTGGTTCTAAGCACTGCATAGCCCCTCTGCTTATCCTAGCCGAACAATTCCATGCAAATCTTGTATTTGTTTGCGACTAGTTTCTGGCCTCTATAAGAACGAGCTCTGGAACCCTCTTTGACCGATCAGTGCTGCTGCAAGGGACTGTATACTTTTCCTTGTTTGATAACTCGCTTTGCTCTCAGCATGGTTTCGTCTAAGATTCTCATTGCCTCCCTTGGCTTCGCCGGTCTGTCGGTCGGGCAATGCCCGTTTGCTAACCCAGACCGACTAGCAGCCAGAGACGATCAAGGCTCTCGTCAACATGTGGAAGAATACGAGGTCGATGACAGCAAAGGATACCTCAGCTCCGATGTGGGTGGCCCATTCGAGGACCAGGAGAGCTTGAAAGCCGGAGAACGCGGCCCAACACTGCTAGAAGACTTCATCCTTCGCCAGAAGATAACGCGTTTTGATCATGAGAGGGTATGTTTTCCTTTCATCAACTAAAAAGCTAAAAAAATGACGTGTAACTAATCTCTACTGCAGGTTCCCGAGCGCGCTGTCCACGCCCGAGGTGCTGGAGCCTACGGAACCTTTACCAGCTACGGCGACTACAGCAACGTTACCGCAGCCTCGTTTCTCAGTTCCAAAGGCAAAAAGACGCCGATGTTTGTTCGCTTCTCGACTGTGGCTGGGTCCAGGGGCAGCTCTGATACGGTGCGTGACGTCCATGGGTTTGCGACTCGGTTGTAAGTTTGATCCTCCACGGCCAACCGCACTTACACAACCTCACCGATACTATAGCTACACCGATGAAGGAAATTTTGACATAGTGGGCAACGCAATTCCTGTATTCTTCATTCAAGACGCGATCCAATTCCCGGATCTTATCCACGCTGTGAAGCCATCTCCCGATAGCGAGATCCCCCAAGCGGCGACGGCCCACGACTCAGCATGGGACTTCTTCAGCCAGCAGACCACTACACTTCATACCTTGTTCTGGGCCATGGCAGGTTATGGTATCCCAAGAAGTTACCGACACATGGTAAATTTTTCGTTTTACAGATAAACATCAAGACCTAACACTGATAGGATGGTTTCGGTGTACACACCTTCCGCTTAGTGACGGACGACGGTGACACCAAGTTTGTCAAGTGGCACTGGAAGACAAAGCAGGGCAAGGCAAGCCTTGTGTGGGATGAGGCGCAGCATATTGCTGGGAAGAATGCCGACTACCACCGTGACGATCTGTGGAAGGCTATTGAGTCCGGCAACGGCCCAGAATGGGAACTCAACGCACAAATCTTTGACGAGGATCAGGCTCTTTCCTTTGGCTTTGATATACTCGATCCCACCAAGATCATCCCAGAGGAATATGTTCCTCTACAGCCTATCGGTGTTATGAAACTGGATGTCAACCCGACCAACTACTTTGCCGAGACTGAGCAAATCATGGTATGTTCGAGCTGATCCGTCATCTGTAAATTGCTGACCTTTTGTAGTTTCAACCCGGCCACATTGTGCGCGGCATCGACTTTACCGACGATCCTCTGCTGCAGGGACGTATCTTTTCTTACCTTGATACTCAGCTGAACCGTCATGGAGGCCCCAATTTTGAGCAGCTGCCCATCAACCGACCCGTGGCTCCCATTCATAACAACAACAGGGATGGAGCTGCACAGAACTTTATCCACAGAAACACTGCTCCCTGTGAGATTACTCATGTCCGTCACAGACATTTTTCAGCAGCTGATAGGTTATAGATACCCCCAACACCCTCAACAAGGGCTACCCTCGCCAGGCGAACCAGACCCAGGGCAAAGGTTTCTTTACTGCTCCCGGTCGAAAGGCCTCTGGAAACCTGGTCCGCGCGAGAGCCTCCACGTTTGCGGATCACTGGAGCCAGCCTCGTCTGTTCTACAATTCCTTGACAAAGGCTGAGCAGCAGTTTCTCATCAACGCGATTCGCTTTGAGACAAGTCATCTCAAGTCTGAAGAGGTAAAGAAGAACGTCATTTTCCAGTTAAACAAGATCAGCCACGACATCGCCGTCCGTGTGGCAAAGGCGATAGGCCTCGAAGCTCCCGCTGCCGATGACACTTACTACCACGACAACACGACTGCCGGAATCTCCATCTTTGGCACCAAGCTTCCTACCATCGCGACCTTGACTGTTGGAGTCCTGGCGTCGATTGACTCGGACCTTTCCATCCAGCAGGCCAGGGCTCTGAAAGAGGCTCTTGCCGAGGAGAAGGTGACGGTAACGATTATTGGCGAGGTTCTCGGCGATAGCGTGGACGTAACCTACTCAGCTGCCGATGCCACCAGCTTTGATGGTATCGTCGTTGCTAGCGGCGCAGAGTCGCTCTTTGGTGGTAAGAAGAAGTCGACGCTCTTCCCGCCCGGTCGGCCGACGCAGATCGTCGTGGATGGGTATCACTGGGGCAAGCCGGTTGCCTTCATCGGCAGCGCGAAGGGAGCAGCCAAAGCAGCGGGCATTGGCAAGGGAGACGGAGTTTACCTGGCGAACAATGCCAATGCTGCTGTGAAGAACCTCAAGGACGGCTTGGCTGCCTTTAGGTTCATTGATCGTTTCCCTGTTGATGAGTGAGCTATTCAAACCCTTCCCTTTCTTAAAGAATAAATGCCGTCACCCATGGTTCATAGCTCCAAGTCATAAGGATTTCTGAATGCTTTTTGTTAGAAAATGTGAACCACTTGTCAGAGCAAATGAGCATCGATTAACCATAAAGTAAATATGTACAGGCACATGGTATGCTCTGCTTATACGATGGACGAGTACGATCGCTTGACGATACGGTCCGATACGGTCCGATACTCTGATCCAGTCACCATAATTCACAAGCGAGCTAGAAATGTCCTGATTCAAACTGCGTTAGTAGTCAGTAAGCTCGTAGTGAGACAAAATAAAGTCTTGGAAAGCCGTCTGTGGTGATTGGTTCATATACCCTTTAGCAAACGGCGAAACTCCATCAACCAGCAGGATTGGTGTAGTGGTTGTAAGTACTCCTCTGTCTAGCGAGGTATCCTTCACGATACTAATCCATCATAGATCACGTACCGTTCACAGTTACAATAAACCGTAGCTCCGGTAAGGTCGCGAGTTCAATCCTCGCATCCTGTATTTTTGCGGTTCTCTGTGTAAGATCATTCCACGATGCGGATATAACATGTGCAAAAGGTTTGGGAGGCTATCGACCTTCCCTCATCATGATCCGGCTTGTATGGCAAAGGCTCGTTGAATTTTTGCACCAGTAGATAACTAATCGGCTGTATGAACTGATAGGCGTCTTGCCAGCCTATCAAACCGAGGTGCTTCCTCCGCAAAGAGAAGCACCAAAAAGAGCACAACACCTGGTGGATGGAGTCAAAAAGAGAGGTCAAACCGGGGATTGAACCCGGGACCTTTCGCGAACACATTGAATGATGTGAGGCGAACGTGATAACCACTACACCACTCGACCTGCTGATTGTTGAAAGTTGTGCCGTAATGCTAGAATATGACAGCAAGATTATGGTGAGGCATTTTTTGAGGCATGCAAAATGGTTTGCGCTAATGTGGGGCGGCCCGCTGTGGAGCGATACCAAAGATCCAGTGGAAATAAGGTAACCAATCAATGTGAAGGAGCTGAGCGCTCTTCCGTAAATCGCAACACAAACAATATCACTCTTGTCTACCGCAATGCATGCTTTCTCGATCCTAGAAAGGATTGATAAAAGGTGTATTAACTACGTCGAGCCCTTGTGTTTCTGGATCTGCTTTCGCCTTATTTGAATGTCAAATTTGTTCACACTATTACGTAACTATGACCGGTCAACTTTGAGTGGTAAGTAGCAGCATGGCTGTGCTGTTGCTATTAGACACTCCTTTAGAAGAGTCTTTTACTGCCACTGAACCTCAAGTTGCTATTTATATTTATCAGACGTATTCAAAGAGACAATAGCGCTTCACCCATCGAGTCACTTAAACGTAAATGACATATGCGACTTCAACTTTGCTTGGTCTGCACCGGCCAATCTAGAGCACCAAGTCCCATTACCCCACCTTTTTATGCGCCAAACTTTACCCTGTGTGGTGGTGATCACGTATTTCGCAGTTCTGTCATATCTTGAGGAGTGTACCGTAGTAAAATCAGTACCCCAGCAACGATCATGACACGCTTCCGACCTTGTATTGACCTCCACGCAGGTCAGGTCAAACAGATTGTCGGCGGGACTCTCGATAGTTCCTCTTCAGCTCTCCAGACCAACTACGTCTCCCAGCACCCCCCTGCCCACTTTGCTCAGTTATACCGTGATAATGAGCTTGCTGGAGCGCATGTCATCATGCTAGGGCCGGGCAATGACGGCCCTGCCAAAGAAGCACTTCAGGCATGGCCTGGCGGTCTTCAGATTGGGGGTGGCATCAACGATAAGAATGCACAGGACTGGATGGATGCAGGTGCGGAGAAGGTATGTAACATCACGGGCTATTACCTGGGTAATTGGCTGACGAGAAAATCAAGGTCATCATCACTTCCTATCTCTTCCCAGAAGGCCGCTTCAGCCAGGCGAGGCTCGATGCGGTTTTGGAAGCCCTCGGAGGTGACAAGAACAAGCTGGTCATTGACCTCAGCTGCCGGCGTCGCGGAGACGATTCTTGGTTTGTCGCTATGAACAAATGGCAAACAATTACCGATATGGAGATCAATCAAGGTGTGTGAAGGAAGTGCTCCCCTAAAGGTCAATGACTCACCAAGCGCAGATTCCATAAAAGCTTTGGAACCCTACTGCTCCGAGTTTCTTATCCACGCTGCAGACAATGAAGGTTTACAGAAAGGAGTTGACGAGAAGCTCGTGGAACGACTTGCCCAGTGGTGCTCTATCCCCGTAACTTACGCCGGCGGTGGTCGACATCTCGAGGACCTGGAGGCGGTCAAGAAGATTAGCAACGGCAAGGTCGATCTCACCATTGGTAGTGCTCTGGACTGCTTTGGGGGATCAGGAGTGAAATTCGATGATTGTGTGTCTTGGAACAAGGAGCAAGGTAATTAAAGTAAAAGAGCAACACATTTATACGTGAGTCTGGTGCTGTGTGTTATTGGGAAAGCCTTCCAAACAATGACAGTGTAAGGCCTGCAATTCGAGGCCGATCATGCGGCCGGCAAGCGACCATCAATGCATGGCATGGCATGGCATGGCATGGAATACCAGAAGGGACTACGAATGAACTAATGCAGGAACACATCGAGGCAACTTTGAAGCATAGGAATTGCGATGTCGATATGTCGAGTATTGTCAACGTCATCGTCCAAACATGAACAGCATGGCTACACTGGATGGAGCAGTTGGAAGCCACAGATGGACTACAGCTGAGCCTCCAACAAAAGCTCGAAGTTTGCGGACGAGAAACAGACATTGCACAAGTAAGCAAAGGGTCAAAGGGTCGAGGTGGATACAGTCAGTCTCTCATGCGCCACACCGAATGCCGGCATCGAAGACTCTAGTGCCGAAATGGCCTTGACGGGCGCTCGGGAAGATCTAGATGCAAGACATGGCAGAGGTATCGCTCAAGACTTAGCGGAGTCTTGATGAGTGGGGGGATCTCGAGTTTGCCCAAGTCCCAACGAGCTGGTGAGCACGAGATCAACGACCCTCAGTCTAGAAACAAACACGCGAAGTGTTCGTTGGGTGTTACCATAAGCATCTCGTCATCGCCATGGGCGACTCCCAACCCGATCAAGGAGGCATCATGACCAGGAAGCTTAATTGGGCCATAATAACAAAGAGTTGTAAACAACCTGAGCAGGCTTCGACCAAGGATCATGCCAGAGTAAGCAGCCAATTGCTTTCAGCGCAGCGGCTGGTTGCGCCGCTGCCATGGCGACACAGCCCGTGTAGCGCGCAGCCCAGGGCTGTTGCAACGCTGGGCTGCAGTGGAGAGCAGCTTTACGCAGCGCCTTGGAGGAGCGCTGGAGAGCACTGCTGCATGGCACGGGCGGGGTAGGTTTTCTTAGCAACCCTGGCGCATTGTCGCAGAAAGATTAGCGCCGCCAACGTCTGGCTCTAGCCCGCTTCCGCCCTGTGTTGCCCGGGCGACGGCTTCCCCAGCAGAGACGATGTTTGTTTTCCCGTCCTCCAATCAGAGGCATCCCTGCGGTGCTCGCCAGTGCTTCCCTTAAACACATCAATTCAGTCACTCCTCCCACCTGCGCATTATTTCTTGACAGCAACATCGATAATATCGTATCGAGTCGTCGAGCCTTTGAGAGAGCTGTCGTCTGTTGGCCTATTCCCGAGGCGTGTTTCTTTCTTCTACTCTGCACACTCCGTGTCGCATTTGTTACCTTGCATTCATTCACGTCGCCAGCTGCACGCCGAGCCCGCGACATTCCTCTGCTCATTTTCATTGTGTATACTACATTCCGCATGCCAATGCGCTCATAGTCGTCCTACCCGGCCCAGGCTTACGACACGATCTTCCGCATGGATACTGAACAGGTATGTCGACCCCCGCGCCACTGGCCCTTTCTCTTGGGGAACTGTCTCTGACCCCAACTGGCACAGGTGCATCCCTTGCGCATAAACAAAACAACTCCAAACACATCTCCCTCCAAGATGGCGAGCGGGATCCCTCGTCCGCTCTCGGAGCTCTCGCCGACAGAGATGCGGCGAAACTCCCCCAGCTGGCACAGGCAGTCGAATGGCTCTCCCAAGGTACGCTTAACAGGCTGACATCTATCAACTGACTGCCGTATTGACGCAAGAAGCAGAAGGGCTCAGGGAATCTCGACTCTTCGCCATTCCAGTCCTCTCCGCTAGAGTCTGTAACATCTCCGCGAATGTTTTGGCAGAACCGCAACTCGGAAAACCTGTATGGGCGAAATGGATCGCCATCTCCCAACCGCCGCTCTTCGATTGAGCGTCTCCAGAGAGCTTCTCGCGTCAGAAACAGCAACATCCTGGCACTCGAGCAGAAGCAGGAATATGATCCTACTCGAATTCCTCAGATCGAAAGACCCCTCGCTAAGGTCCAAGGGAACGCCTTTGGATCAATTGGTTCCTTCCGCTCGTCAACAAATGAACGGCCCCCCGTCTTCGGTCTCTTTCGAAGCGAAAGTAAGACCAACGTCCCGCCAATGAGCCCAACAAAATCACCAGTCCATCAATCAGTCGGCTCGCCGAGTCGCCCTCTGACCCCGAGCCGAGAACAAGTTTCGCCCACCAAATCATCACTGTGCAACTCGAGGTTCAAGAGCAGCTTTGATATGGAGACGGGTACTTGGACCTTCGAGTCTCCTGGCGGCGACCAAGAGCTGCCTCCCGGCCGCTCGCTTCATCGCCACGCAAAGAGCGTCACCTTTGATGCTGCGCCTCCTCAAATCAACGAGTATGAAATGGCGACCCCCGATCTCTCGTCTGTGGGCACCAATTCCCGAGAAGGAAGCTACGAGTCTATCGAAGATGACGATGAAGATGATAGCGTACTCTATGATCCTGCGCACATTGATATCGAGGGCGATAGCTTTGACGCCTCTCTAGAGGACACAGACAAAACTCCCGTCGTCGGACCAGATGACTGGAGTGGCGATAGCCCAGTGGTTCATCGTGATGGTCCTCGCGAATTTGACGGCAGCCCTATGCCCGAAAACTCTCCATCTGTTGCATCTGCTGGTCGTCCCACCAACATCCGGACCGATTCTCAGACCTCTAACGGAGAGCATCGACCACTGCCACCACTTCCTGGCTTCATGAGTCACTCTCGCAACAATTCCGTGCCATCTTCTCCCGCTTCTCCTGGGCTTTCGGCTACCGCCGAAAGGATGCTGGGCTCCCACAGAAATCTGCCACCCCCTCCTCCTGCTTCTACCACCAGCAAGTCTGACATCCACAACATTGGCAATACAAAGATGTCGCTCGAGGAGCGACTGCGGCTCATGATGCTATCTGACGATTCTGATGGCAAGAGCGCCGCGGAACAGCAGCGCGAGCGTCGCCTCCGTAGAGCGAATGGCCGCGAGCGTTTTGGTAGCCCGTCGTCTGAGCCCGAATCAACCGCAAGCATGAATGAGGCTTTGGAGGAGGAGGATGAGGTTGGCGATCTTTCTGCTCTAGATGACTACCAGCTTCCTCCACGCATCTCGCGTGATTCCATCATGCGCAAGGTCAATGGTAATAAAACAATAGAGCAGGACAAGGACTATATCTTTTCCTCCCCCCCACCCTCACGAAGTCCGAGCAGAAGTCCCGAGCGACAGATTCTTCTGGATCCCGACGTTCCCATTCCCTCCACTGAGGATGTGGATGTTATGGACAACGTTTCGGAAGAGGAAGAGGAAGAGGGCAGCGTCATCATAACTCGGATGCCTGAGGAGGACTTCGAGTTTTTCGAAGATTCCGAGTTTGATGAGGAGGAGGACAAACTTCATCTGCCAGCGGACACTGACAGCGAGAGCCACTACTCCGAGCAGGAGCTCTCACAGCATGAAGTCAAGCCCGAGATGGCCAAATCTGAGGGTGTGATGCCTGAAGAGGCCAAGCCTGTGGAGGTCCGAGAAGAGCTTCAAGGGGAGCCCCAAGAAGAGCCCCAAGAGGAGCCCCAAGAGGTGGCAACTCCTCGCGCTACAACTCCTACACAAACAAGCATGGAAGATTCACTCCTCGACTTTGCATCCGACGATAAAGATGGCTCGTTCTCGCGGGACTTTGAGTCGTATATGCTTAGTGAGCCCGAGGAGCCCGAGCAGCCGGCAGAACCTATGAAGGAAGACAAGCAGCCAGAGCCTGAAGCTCCCAAGATGACTGATGCTCAAGCTTTCCTTCAACGGCCTTTTACTCCTGATCAGCCACTTTCCAAGCCAGAGTACGATGGCTCTGGATGGGGTGAGCCCGAAGACGAGTATGATGACGGCCCCGGTACTCCAGATTCTGTCATCCGTCATCCCGTCCACCGTGATACAGAGACTGAGGAGTCAGAGGTATCGCTGACTATTCCTGAGCGATCTGCCACCATCAAGGCACCGGGCTCAAAGTTGAAGACGCGACTCTCCAACACTCCTTCCGACCTAGCCTCCATGCGAGAAGCTCGCCGACATGTGAGCATGGAGGTTCCAGACGTGCCACCGATCCCGGACAAGCACTCCAAGCGACTGTCCAAGGACATGAGCAACGACCTCTCGTCAACCGGCGACGAATTCCTCAACCGACACCCGAGCTTCAAGAACCGCAGCTTGACTTTGGATTTTGAATTGGGTGGTTTAAGCCTCGACCAAGACTTTGACCGGGTCATTGAGGCACAAAAGGTGGCTTTCCACGATTCCTTTCTTCAACAACCCCCTGTCGACAACGATAGCCCCAGTAGACAAGTGTCTGCAGCAATCCTTCAACCAAATAGCCAAGATCTTCCTGCTAACATAACGTCTCGTCGTCAGCGCGGTTATCTTATGCGACAGAACACAAAACTTGTCACCGCCAGTGACAAGGACAACGATGAGCCTCGAGGCTCCAAGTCGGTTGGAAACTCACCCGTCAAGCAGGACCGGCCAATGTCATGCATTGTTGAACCCTGGGACAGTAAGCCGCGCCCCAGGAGTGTGCGGAAACGTGCAGGTGGCAGCTCCGGGCCCGCCCCGCCGATGCCCGGCCATGAAAGCAATGCGATGGCTGTGAATCATGCGCTGGAGGAGGATCTGGGTCTTGAGATGGCTACACCAGAGAGCGGAGAGAGGGGTCGTCTCTTCGTCAAGGTCATGGGTGTCAAGGACCTGGACCTCCCCATCCCCAGGAGTAAGTTGCAACAAATTCCGTATCAGAAGATGTGGCTAACAAAAACAGATGAACGTAGTTGGTTCAGCCTGACTTTGGACAATGGAGTGCACTGTGTCACAACGGCATGGCTCGAGTTAGCGCGTAATGCGCCCATCGGCCAGGAGTTTGAGCTTGTTGTTCCCAACGACCTTGAGTTCCAGCTTACTCTTAACGTAAAGCTCGAGAAGCCAGTGGAACGTGCCAGGCCGCCTCCTCCCGCAGCCAAAGTACATAAGCACAAGACGTCAACCTTCAGCAGAGTGTTTGCGTCGCCCAAAAAGCGCAAGGAGCTGGAGCTTCGCCAGCGTGAGGAGGAAGAGCGAGCCGTGCAACTCCAAAGGGATGCTCAGATCAGACAGCGCAACACCCCTCCCTCAGCTTACGAGCTCCTGTCGCCACTGGCTGCCGAGGATGGTAGCTTTGGTCGAGCCTATGTGTGTCTCCGCGAGCATGAAAACCGATGCTTTGGTCGACCTTATATGGCCGAGGTTGCTTGCTTCAACGAGTGGGCAACCGAGGAAGCTGGATTCGCATCCAGCGTCAAGAGCAAGCGCGGCAATACGGCGGTTGTCCGACGCGCTCCCTACAAGGTTGGCAAGCTTGAGCTCCAGCTTCTATTTGTCCCTCGTCCTAAGAACGCGACGGACGATGACATGCCTAAGAGTATGAACTCATGCATCCGAGAACTCAAGGGTGCAGAGGAGAGGATGTCCCGAAACTGGGAAGGTCACCTGAGCCAACAAGGCGGCGATTGTCCTGTAAGCCATGCACCAAATAACACCAGTTCCTCTCCAATGCTAACATACTTCCAGTACTGGCGCCGCCGATATTTCAGACTTGTTGGTACCAAGCTCACTGCTTACCACGAGGCAACCCGTCAACCTCGAGCAACTATCAACCTGGCTAATGCCAAGCGGTTGATTGATGATCGCCGGGCCTTGACAGAGAAGGAGACCACTGGCAAGGGTGGTCGCCGCCGCCGCTCGGCCTTTGCTGAAGACGAAGAGGGCTATATGTTTGTTGAAGAGGGTTTCCGTATCCGGTTTAACAACGGTGAGCTCATCGACTTCTACGCAGACACGGCCGAGGACAAGGAAGGCTGGATGAAGGTTCTCTCTGATGTTGTCGGGCGCGAGAGCTCAGACGAGGACTCCGGATCCCGAGCAAGAGCCAAGTGGTGCCAGCTTGTTCTTCGACGAGAAGAGCAGCTGCGCCGCCGTGCATCAGGTCGCCGAGTCAACTCACGACCTAAGAGCACATTATACTAAGACGACGACGCTGCTTGCCTGAGCGGCTTTTATGAGGACGGGACATGAGGCAAGGTGCTGGGCGCCATGAGACGACAAGCCCGAACCGGGAGTTCGGGGTCAGCGGAACGTCCCACGACAGACGTCTCTGCTCTTCGTTTCTTCTGGACTTGATTTATATGTTGGAGGGTTTGCTACCTTGGTGTTAATGTGACGAACTAAAGTCCGGAGTCAGGCGAGCTGTCTTGTCTTTGTTTAGATGATGACGGGGGGAGGCAGCATCGGTGCCGTTTATTATGCACTTACAGGCGTCGGCCGGGATAGGGTCTGTTTTGAGTTTTTGTTTTGGGTCAACACCCGGCGACTGCGCGTTCAGGGATTTCTATTTGTAACATGAGGGTTATAATGAATGTCTAAAAGTATCTTCACAAAAAGGACGATGAGCATTGAACGTAGGTGATCCTGTTTGTGCTGGTAATTCCTGTTGGCCCTGGGTCTCATCCGAGAATATAACGACCACGTGACCAGCCTAGGACAACACGTAGCGACCCATGTCATTCAATGCGAGGCATTAGGTGGCACGATCCGCTTTTGGGGGCCGTTGGTGGGGAGCTTGGTGAGGCGCAGCGCAATTTGGAGTGGCTCAACTCTGCATGTTCCAGTTACGACAGCTCGTCAACCAATTGATACCTGATCCCATCTATAGCGAGCTCCCCTGCGGTCTTACCTACAACGCACGGCATCTTTTGCCCAAGTCAACGACTTCTCCCCCGAACCGACCCGACCAGCCTTTGCGCTCGTGCTGCACAGCATCCTTCTCTCCCTTCCGCTTCGAACTATCTCTACTCCCACGACTCCTCCTCACCACAACCGACATCATGGCCGGTCGTTTCGTGCGGGCGTCCAAGTACCGTATGTACCGGCGCAACCTCGCCCGCGCCGCCAGAATCTCGACAATGCTGACGCAGCTCGCCAGGACACGTCTTTGGCAAGTCCACGAGAAAGGACTCTTGCTACGATAACCTGCACATCAGTCGCAATGCCTGGGATACAAACTTGGTCAAGGTGCGTGCGGCGCGTGGTGCTGACCAGTACCAGTCGATCGTCCGAGAGAGAGCCTGGCGCGCTGATATAGGGGGTGGTTGGGAACGATAACAGGTCAACCCCGAGTATCTCTCAGTCAATTGGGATTCTTCCGGCGGCGGTGCATTTGCTGTCGTCCCCCTGAACGAGCGAGGAAAGCTTCCTGACCAGATCCCGCTGTTTCGCGGGCATACTGCCACTGTGCTTGACACCGATTGGTATGCGTCCCCTCTCTGGAGGAAACCTGCCCTGAGCTGCCCTCTCTTGTACTGACTCCGGATCCCAGGAACCCTTTCAACGACAGCATCATCGCCTCCGCCTCTGAAGATGGAAAGGTCTTCATCTGGGAGGTTCCACAGGGCTTTACATTACACACCGATGCCGAGGAGATTGTCGATGTTGCGCCCGTGAGCAAGCTGGCTGGTCACTCGAGGTGCGGCGCTTGATATATCCCCCCCTTCTTATGTTTGGGGGTTGAGATACTGATACCCCTCTAGGAAGGTCGGACAGGTTCTCTTCAACCCCTCGGCTGAGAACATCCTCGCCTCCGCGTCCGGCGATTTCACCGTCAAGCTCTGGGACATTGGCACCGGCCAGTCGCCTCTCGCCCTCAAGCACACCGACATCGTCCAGAGTCTGTCATGGAATGCCAGCGGCAGCATGCTCGTCACCACCTCGCGCGATAAGAAGATTCGAGTGTGGGATGTCCGACAGCAGAAGCCCGTCCACGAGGCGCCCGGCCACAGCGGCGCCAAGAACAGCCGGGCCGTCTGGCTGGGAGAGCACAACCGCTTCGCCACTACCGGCTTCTCGAGGATGAGCGAGCGACAATTAGCGCTGTGGGAGCCGGGCAGGTCGGAGCCCATTGGCGGATTCAGCATGCTGGACTCTATCTCTGGTGTCTGCGTGCCCTTCTGGGGTATGTTTCTTCGTAAAATCTGGTCGCGCCAGCACTAACATGTGGCAGACGATGGCTCGAACTGCCTGTACCTTGCTGGCAAGGGGTAAGTCTTCTGCTGCTCCCCAAACACCCTGAGTCGTTCTAATAGTAGTGCAGTGACGGCAACATTCGTTATTTCGAGTACGATAACGACAAGTTCGAGTTCCTGAGCGAGTACAAGTCGGCCGACCCTCAGCGAGGCATTGCCTTTATGCCCCGACGAGGCATCAACGTAAGACCACTCTCTGTTTTCTCTGCCACGCATGTACTGACACCCAACAGGTCCACGAGAATGAGGTTATGAGAGCTTACAAGACTGTCAACGATGCCTACATCGAGCCCATCTCCTTTACCGTGCCGAGACGTGCCGAGACCTTCCAGGCCGACATTTTCCCCCCTGCCATTGGCAAAAAGCCCGCCGCGAGTGCCCAGGAGTGGCTCAATGGCAAGACCGGCATCCCCAACAAGATCGACCTCGAGAGTGTCTACGAGGGCAGCGCGCCTAAGGAGGTTGCCTCCGACTACAAGCCTCCAGCTGACACCCCTGCTCCCGTGGTTGAGAAGCCCGCGGTCAAGAAGGAGGAGCCTAAGAAGGAAGAGCCTAAGCCCGTCGCTGCTGTCCGGTCTCCTCCCCCTACCATGACCGAGCAGAAGGGCTCCATTGCGGCCATGGCTTCTAGGTACCAGGACAACGAGGAGGACGAGGATGAGGAGGACGAGGATGAGACTTCCAGCTTCGAGGAGGTTTCGCGACCTGCTCAACGACACGCGGCTCCCGTGGCCCCTGTGGCCAAGTTCGTTCCCCCGGCTCATGCTCAGACTACGCCCGCTGCCGCCTCAGCTCCCTCTGCCGCGGCAAAGGCGTCCTCGCCCCTCAAATCTCCCCCGGCCCCGATCAGCTCGACCCCCGTGTCCCAGACTGTCTCTTCCTCCGCCCCCAACGGCGGTGACATCTCTCTTGCCGAGATCAAGCAGCTCATCGAGAGCCAGACCAAGCAGATCGGCCTGTTGACCGCTGAGGTTGAGTCGCTCAAGCGCAAGGTTAGCTCGGGTTCGCAGGACCAGAGCGAGCGCATCCGACAGCTTGAGCTGGAGCTCGAGGAGGCGAGGTCCTAGAGGAGGAGGCGCTCCCCTTAAACGCGTCGCTTCCCAGGTCCTGGGTATTGGAAACTTATGATGTGTGTGGGTGGATGGCTGTAGCGAGTATATGTATATAGGGTGTTCAAAAGGCTGCTTTTTGAGATCTGCCCATGCAATTTAGTCGTCTGTTCTGGCGGCGTGGACTGTGTGTGGTTATTTGTGATGCTTTATGTTGTCTTATAGTGACGCCTCTCAAGTCAGGTTCTGTCCCGCAGACGATTTGGCAGATTCTCATGTCATTTGTACACTCACGGTGTTATCAGTCATTGTGGTTTCCATCTACAGTGTAGGATATTAGGACCAAGCAATCATCGTGCAGGTATCATCTGAGTCACTTGTTATAATGCAAATCTGGAGTGTTTATCGTGGAATCTTCCCGAAGCTGTCATCTCTCGCCACGCAACAACTCATCCAGAAACGGAGTCTGTAGTTCCACTACACTGCATTGCGAACAATCTCCAATAAAAAAACGTACACTAGGCATAGGAAGACTACACACATGTAGCAATGGTGTTACGCTATGAGTCCCTGCCTGTTACACATATTAAACTGCGTCTCCTACCCTAGACGTGAACCATTCATACTTTGATTTGCGGGAGCCGAATTACTACTACCTTGGATAGTAATGCTACGCGATATGTTGGGCAAGGTCCCTATCATGTTGTGTTCTGTGAGGCCGATGATTTTCAATTCTGAACAAGTTATAATATTCGTCAGGCACTTTTGTTATGCCACCAACCTAATCAAGAATTAGCAAAACGACCTCCAGCGAACGGTCAGACACTATTTGCGTAAACCTTTGCGCCAGAGACATCTTCAAAAACGAATTCGTCGCCCATAGGTCAAAACATCTGTAACAAGGTCTCCTGCAGTACGCACTGTTATCCACTGCTCACCCCGATTGCGACCTTGCACTCGGAGACTTGGCTCGACGCAGGTGAGTCCCATGGAACGCTCCCGTTGACCGTCGACCCTTCGAAAGAGCACGGCACACTGTGAGCGCAGATCGGCCTCAAGCCGAATCAAGCAAACCCCTCGCCAACAGCAAGACAGCTGCCACCCGCCACCCGCCCCCTGGACGGACCTTCAAGTGGCGATGGCGTCGAGCACGGAGGTTTGGCTCGCCGCTGAGCAACCAGCCAGTCGGGGACAGCAGGGGAGTGGGTTTTGCCGCCAGCGGACCTACGGCATCGTGCTGGGATGCGGATCAGAGAAAGCTCTGTGTGTTGAGTTGTTTCATATTAAGGGGGCTGCCGGTGGGACGTGCGATGCAGGCTCGGATCCGTTCTTGGATCGAGAAGCGTCTTATGTGGCACTCGAAGATACCTTTGCGGCCTGGTAACTTAGTCGGACCATGTCAGGACGGCGCTGAATAGAGAGATGGGGTAGACAGGGCCGAGAGAAGATCCCTCAATCGGCCTCTCCACCGGCGGTATGGCTCTAAAGGCAACCCTGTCTCCTGGAGAGCTGCATCTAGACCCATGGCGTCTCTGGAACTTGATATGGAGACAAGTGTTGATGAAACAAAGAGGGGTAGCATCGATTTCTGATGTCCTCTTCACTTGAACAGGTTCGTTTTTGGAGGTTGGTAGACCCGAGCTCTCAAGAGCACACAGCAGGTTCCCGACGGTGCTGGGTCAGGAGAGATGAGCAAAATCCGCCCAATCATTCAGACTTTGCTGAGCTCACTAAAGCCACTTAAAAAGAAGGCTTGCACTTCAAACATATCGTCACTCGCTGCTATGTGGCGCCGTGGAAGCAAAAGGCATTGCTCACTTGGTTGCCGGAAAGCAGAGTCAAGAGCAGAACAGAAAGCACCGTGCTTGGCCTGCCCCATCGATATGTCATATCTGCAAGGTCAAACAAAACCCCAACCCCTGATGTTCCGGAAACAAATCTGGAGGCGAGAAGTTTGATGGCCGGTTGAGTAAAGTGCCTGCTTCAAAATCTTCTGGAAGAACCCTTGGCCGGGTCATGTTGTTTCATGTCCCTAAACCAGGGGGTCCTGACTGTGGTTCCGGGGTCTGCAAAACATGAATGGCACGGAATCAATCAATATAAGGAAATACTGCCGGACCAGGTGTTCCATGACCGGCTATAACCGAGTCTTCGATCCGGATTGAGGGCCTGCAATAGAAATGCAACATTTATCAGATTCGAGCTGTTTACCCGAGGAATCCCGACCAAGGCGATTTGCCTCGAAAGAAACGGCGTCTTCTATTGCGACATGTACGGTAGTATAGCGGTGGCCAGACAGGGGGGGAGCGAAGTCGTTGCCTCGATTCTAGCTAGGACTTGTCCTGTACCAGGTCATTAGTCTGTTCAATCACACCGAGGCAGGCAACCCAACCAAGATCTGACGCTAGACGCAAAACTCTCTGCTTGGAACTAGCTGAAATCTCGAGAAGATCTCGGCCAGAGGTCCGGCTCACAGTTGTATAGCAGTTTGGTGCCGGGCGGGTTCAAACTAATAGATGTTGGCGGCCGCAGTCTCTGATCTAAGACGGCGATCCGATAAGCGCCCTTGGAGTTTAATCAAACCTACTATGCAACAATCCAGACTGAAGTTAGAAACGGGTCTTTCTTGGAGCCCAGACCAAACGGGCTCACTATTGGCGAAAGGGTGGTGACGATACCAGGTCAAATGGCAATCTAACTTAGGTCCGTGAAGTCCGTGGCGGGTCACGCCGAAAACTTCATCCCACCGGACACAGCCCCGCTCGACGTCGTCGCTGACCGTTCCACGCTGCTATTTCTGGCGCGCATTGAGTGCACGAGAGGTTGGAGGCGCTGATCCAAGGTGAAAGCATGAAGATGGAAGTTGGATGGAGTCTCGACGTAGCCAATGGAACAGCTGAAACGCAGCTCAAACGGGGCACCCTGCGGGCCCTGGGCTGCAGGCGCACTGTGAATCGCCGGCAGGGTAAAGCTCTGGAGGGCTGTGATTGGGTGTCTCAAGTTGCTTAACCTAATTTTGGATACACACACCAGCTTCTGAAACGCCAGCGTTGAATTGTTGTGGCGGGCCGTTGAACAAGGTTGTCAGTCGCTTTCTCTATCGGCAGATGCAGGCAAAAAGCTAGTCAGACACAGAGAGAGAGTGAGCGCCAGTGTGAGATTTTGGTGTCATTCGCTTGTTGTGAGTGGCGGGCTAGGCGCTCTGGAACTCGTGAGCTTACTGCGACGCAGAGAAAGATGTTAACGGGATATGCCGGCTAGATTGGAAGTTGGGGCTTCCGCTGACCTTTGGAACAACATACCGACTCGTGTTGTTCCCAGATGACTGCTATGCAGGTACGCCCGAAACTGTACATAGTATGAAGCGTACCGCGCATCAGTCGGCCCGTAACGGCCTGAGTCAAGGTTCTCTCACGTGCAGCCGTTCTCTCGAGTGCAATCTTAAATTACTCAGGGGCATTGCTGATGGTGTCGCATGTCGACGATGCCACCACAAACGTGCTCCAACCCCACGGAAACGACATTAACCTTTCGCCGCCGAGCAAACGATCTACCGCTAGATTCCTTGATAATCAGCCTCGTGCAAATGTGATATCAAAGCTGGGTGAAAAGTGTCGAGAAGCCTTTGCGGGTTGCGACTGAACCAGCTTCAGTGCAGGCCCAAGTCGAGCTCAATCTGCTAATTGGCATGCGAGGACGCCAACGAAAGTGACAAACGTCCTCTCGGATGCCAATTGACCCTTTCCAGTGTTTGCCCCCAAACACAATTCGTGATCATCTTCTCTGCGACGATGCGAATGCAAAGGCGGTGGAAGGTGTGTGGTTTGACCTTGTCATAACCCGGCGCCACCCATGCATGGAAATGGTCGGTCTAGCCTCGGGCACAGGTGTCTTTACTAGAGGTAGCGCTGTTGCTTCTACTCGTATTGCATAGAGAGGGCAGATTGCGTTGAGGTGGCTTGCCCAAAGAGAATCGCCATGCCCTGTCGTTTCGCTCGCTATGGAGGAGTAAGGTACCAAAACATTGTTCCTTGTTTTACAGGGGATCTTTTCTCGTCCAGGTGGACACAAATGTATTGGCCCACAAAAATCCTCATCGGCCATCCAATGGATTAGATGGCTTGACTGGACCGCGATGTGATTGATTCGACTCGAGCATCATGTCATCATCACAGAGCAGTCCAACCCGGGTGGCAGGCTGAGGGTTTCCAAGCGATTCAGACCGGTTGCTGCTGATAGAATGCGAGGGTTTCAGATGACCTGTGTCATTAGCGCACAATCGTCGAAACGAAGGCGAGGTTTCTGAAGCAGTCCTGCGGGCGTGTTTCATCTTCATGAGAACCCCCCGTCCTCCGCGTTAACACAGCCTCGACAGGGATGTGCGTGCCAGCCATGCGCAATCCTGTTTCTCACCCTCCCTCCGGTGTCTAAACGTGGAAGACGCTTGGAAAGTTATCCCTGACCTGCAGAGCAACCACAAGACCGAATCCAGGCCCCCTTCGAGACGTGGCGGATCGTTGCGGGCTCATGGAACATGCGAGAGGTTGCCCGGAGAGGATAGAGGAAGACTTGGCGAGGATAAGACATGAAAAAACCCATTCTGCGAGGGGATCGCCAACAAGCCTCGTGGGGGATTGTTTATTGAAACTGGGTTGCCCTGGTCTCATCCATGGGTATATCTCTCCGCTGGTCAACTTTAGTATGCCTTCACCAGCTCTTAGCGCAGCTAGTGGCTTGTGGATGGCCTGATTCTCTCGACGGTGCGCCATTACGACCTTCGTACGGCGGTCAAGTTAGGAAGTGTCCTTGCCCTGCCCTTGCCAACCGAGTCGCATTCTTTGAATACGTAGTATCCCGAAGAGCCGTTTATCTGACAATGTCTGGGAGAAACGTGGGACAAAAGTCAGTTCAAAGACATTCAGACCACTGCCCTCCTCGTAGTGGACGTCTCCACATGTGTAGAAGACAACGTCTGCACTGACATAATTAACGCACAGTAAGACAGACATGCTTGGCCCCTTTGGCACAAAGTATGTTGAATAATGCCTTATGTCGTGCATATGCAGCATAATGATTTGCCCTGGACACTAATGACAACTCATCTCCGTCAATCGTCATGACTTATATCGGACCAGAGTTGGCCCTACTTGGGCGGGAGGGAGCACAGATCCTCCTTTGTCGCCTAAACCTTGTGACAGTCGCGTTATCATCGGTCGCTAAGTTATTTGAGGTTGTGCTATGTAATCAAACCTCTCGAAGAGACATAATCAACCCCCCTTTTCCAGCGAACATGCTGAGTTCGAGGGGCCGTCTTGATAACCCAGCCTATATTGCCAACTAAGTAACCGGATTAAACCGTTATAATAAGACACATGCAGCAACATCCATAGTGGAGTTGCTCCACGATGGCAAAGACATCGTGACTGTTGAGGAAGGCCGTCTGGAGGAGGCAGACTTGTCGTCTCTGATCTTTGGCTGCGACCTTAAACTTGAAACCATGTCCTGCGGTATGTAGCTGATTCCAAGCCTGGTAGACTGGAAATGAGTTGAGATTGCAAGCCGTGGCCCAGCAAAAGCCGCCTTGACTTGTTGGCATCTGCGACGAACTTTGACCTTCGCGAAGCCATGGGAGGGGCCACAACCGACCAAACGCATTGGCCGACGACGCTAAAATAGCCCATGGCTTCGATGTTGGTGACTAGCAATCCGTAGTTTGCCAATCTCTCAAGCCCCCGCTCTTTTTATTATTCGGCGCGGTCGATTGTGGAGATGGCTGGCTGACAATCCGACGGATCGAAAGTGAGATTCATCAAGCGTCACGGTTCAGTGCCGCATCGGCCAAACTGAAGCGAAGAAACGATGTGAGCGCAGGTGTTCATCGGCCAAGGGCTCTGCTTGATGCTGCGGACACGAAACTCTGCTCTCATTGTGAAATGGAGCACTTAACAATTACCTTATTTCGTTCCTGCTAGCCTTGACCAGCTTCTACTGGCTCGCGGCTGGATAAAGTGCTTCCGCCTAGGAGATTGGCTCTGGGATTCTTTGAGCTAGGCTCTGAAGTGACCTTCGGATCCAATTATCGGGCTGAGACAAGCGGCAAGATGCGGTCACCCAATGAACCACATGTGGTCTAGGTTTCAGACGACGTGCTTGTAATTCTGAAATCTGTCAGTCCTCATTCTCCAATTCTTGTCATTGTCTCCAGGTTGTAATGAGTAAGAGACAGCAATCAAAGACAAAGCAAGATAGCCATTGCCTAAGTTGCTATACCCGAATGCGACTGTCGTTTTGTTTCTGTAATCCTTGTCGACCATGTCGGCCCAAATACCATTCAGTAAGTCTCGTCCGACGGGGAAGGGAGTGCTAATTATCGAAGCAAGGGTGTGGAACCAACATATTGATGTTGTCGTACCTAGTAAATAAGGGGGGCCAATGGCGAAGCGCCCGGTTGGCGTTGTTGACATCCACATTCATTCATCCATCGTCTGCCGCCGGGGAAGTCTTGTACGTGCCTCTAGTATCCTGGTTCGTGCTTGGTCGTCCACAAGAAATAAGCCACAGGATAAGTGCCTTCCAAGCCTTCCGTCTACCGACATGCCGGCGATATCAGACACTACCTATGCTACCTCCACAAGTGGCCCACGAGCCCCAGCACCGAGTTCCAGGCACAAAGTCATCTATCTTCGGATTTATGCAGAGATGCGTGGCAACACATGCGGAGAGAACAGCCACGAGTGTTCACAGTTCCCTGTGCAGCATGGAAGGGTAGCGTGTGCCTGAGCACGAACCTCCTCTTGTCAGGAGAGTCGGTTTGCAGCGCCCAAGAAACATCGACCTTTGGGTCGTCATACCGTACGGCGCGGGCACTGTACCTTGTTGCCATTGTTCATGCCCCTCCTGGCTGAGAGCAAGGCGGCTCAGTTCATCGACACCTAGCCAGGGGTTCTGTCAAAGAGGAGAGAAACGTATCAGGTGGTAGTCAAGGGAAGGATAGAGTGTGGGTGAAAGGGAGATCGGATTATTGACATGGAAGTAAGGATTATAGCAGCTCTCGTCAAAGGTGGAAGTCCTGGGGTGGGTGAAGGTTGGGAGGTGAGGAAGTGGAGGCGCCTGCCTTACCTTACACCAAGGCAAGAAACAAAAATGTCCAACCGAACCCTGATTTACACTGTGCCATACTATGCCCAGAAGATGCGCTCAAGCCAGGTCTTGCACTGGCACGCTAGGCCTCTCCTCTAACTGAGGTTGGCCGCTGGGTTGCTCCCGCTGCCGACAACCACTAACGTAAGGGTTACTAGTACTAAGCTAGGTACTTGGTACTAGGCAAGCCCTCGTGAGCCCACCATGGAGCGAACTGGGCGGTACGTACCTGGTTCGGGCGTCCTACAGCTCCTCCACCCACCCGCCAGGGCACCCTCCATCCCACCTCACTCCCCCCAAAAAGCACCGTGCGTGGTATGTGGCTGCTTTTGCTTCCGCCCTCGCGACTCCGTCGTTCGCCCTTGGGCGCGCGCTCTGGAGATCCAATCCCAGCCCACTTGCACCTGCCCGTAGCGCCCTAAGGTACCCTTCCTTACCTTATCCTTCCTTTCCCAGTCTCATTCTTGGTTTCTCTGCTCCCGTCCGCGCGACGCTCCCACACCAATTCTTCATTAAACCCCGTGTATCCTCACCCGTCCGTTTGGATTTCCTCTCCGAAATCTCTTCTCTCTGTCGTTTTGTTTTCCCTTCATTCCTCGCCCTTCGTTCCCCTCTCCCCCTCGCTCCGCATCCTCCGCGGACCAATTCCGGAGTCGCCCTCAAGCTTGTCGTTTCTCTTTCGTCTCAACAGCCGCCGTCTCCCCCGACGCCTCAAATTCGTCCTTAACGCGACTCTTCGCCCTCAGCTGTCCGTCGCTTTTCCTTCACCCTCACCACGAAGGCGCTGTTGCTGTTGATGAACGTCTTTGCTTGGCTCTGTTGATCTCTTCTATTTCTTTTCTTGATCTCTGATTTACAGCTTTAATCTGGCTCGATCCTTCTCGGTTTCGAACCCCCCACCAACGCCAACGCCTTGACGGTTGCTTCCCTCGACGCCTCCCAGCTTCGTTCGCTTGACGCAGTTGCTGGGTCTGAATCGCATTGCGCAGCGATTCCATTATATCGGGCTGGTCTCGAATTCTGGTCAAGACGCATCATCTCAATCATCTTCATTTCCATCTGGATCTAGGCTGTGCCTCGACCATTTCTTTCCATCATCAGCCTCGTTCAACGCGCTTGCTGCTTCATCTTACCTTGCTTATTCGGACAAGCTACACTTTTGTGTGATTTAACTCAGCTCCTTCGACTCGCTTCAAACAATCACCGCCGGCCTCGCAGCGCTACCGACACGACTGACCTACGGTCACGTCATCCCAAACACCCTTCGAGGTACCGCGACAATGTACTCACAACACTCAGCCATGGCTCCTCAGAAGCCAGAAACGTTCATGCTGAGTACTGAGGCTCAACAAGCCCTGCCACATGATGCTCAGGTCGCCCTACAGCAGGTTGATAATCGTAAGTACAATTGCCACTAAATTGCCTCAGTCATGCGATTGACTCTTATGTTCAGTGAAATACTTTCTCATTTCCGCCCCTGTCGACTGGCAGCCGGATCAGTATATTCGTCGATTTCTGTTGCCGACCGGAGAATATGTGTCTTGCGTTCTTTGGTAAGCCTCCTGTCGTCAATTGCGGCGCTACAGTTTAAGTGGCTGACTTCATATCCTTGTGTAGGAACAACCTATTTCACATCTCTGGCACCGACATTGTAAGATGCTTGTCATTCCGCTTCCAGGCTTTCGGCCGCCCCGTAAAGAACTCCAAGAAGTTTGAGGAAGGCATTTTTTCCGATCTACGAAACCTCAAATCGGGCACCGATGCTTCTCTGGAAGATCCAAAGAGCGCTTTCCTTGACTTCCTCTACAAGAACAACTGCATCCGAACGCAAAAAAAGCAAAAGGTCTTTTATTGGTACAGCGTGCCGCACGATCGCTTGTTTCTTGACGCACTGGAGCGTGACTTGAAGCGAGAGAAGATGGGTCAGGAGGCCACCACAGTTGGCGTAAGCGAGCCGGCTCTCTCGTTCCAATACGATTCCTCTCAGTCGCTCTACGAGCAACTCACCAAAGCTCAACAAGCCAATTCGTCTTCCTTCAACGCTCAACAGCCTTCTTTTTCTCAGAGCCAGTCCACGTCCCCAGTCATGAGGGCGATGGATTCGATGCCTCCACCAACTATGATGCCCCAGTCCATGCCCCCTTTAGCGGAGGGGATGGACGCAATGGTACCTTATGGGACTATGGCGGTCGCCCATCCGATGACCCAGCCCGTCCCCGTCAAGAGGGAACCTGATTTCACCCGTGTTCAGTACAACCAGAATGGTGTTCCTATCGCACAGGGACACCAGCGCCATGCCTCCATGCCCGCTTATGGCTTGGAGTACTCGCCAGCACCTTCTTTCGTGTCCTCCCAGTATGAAGACTACAGCAACCGAGGGATCTCCTTCGAGCCTATCACGCCCCCTCAACAGGCGCTGGGCATTTCTGCTGAGCCTGCATACATTGCAAACGAGGAGACTGGCCTTTACTCTGCCATTCCCGACCACATGGCTGGCATGAATGGTCTCAACGGTATGGTCCAGCTGCCCCCTTCAAACCTGGCTGGACCTCAGTTCTCTCGTCCCTACGGTACAAACAACGTCTACTCTGTGATCGAAGGTTCGCCGACATATAAGCAGAGAAGACGGCGTTCATCCATCCCCCCATCTATGTCGGCGATTGCGAACCCGGCTGCACCCGCCACAGCAGCCACTCACACTCACGCCCACACTCGCAGGCCCTCTGAACTTCGCCGATCTGTTTCGGCTTCTGTTGGACCGGTAGCGGAAGGCGACGAGTCTGCGGACAACTCGCCCCCTGGCCTCTCCTATAGCACTTCAGGCGTGTCAGTCAACAGCCATCATCACAGGGACGTGTCGAGGCACGGCACCCCCTTGTCAGTGGTTGAGGGAAGCCCTGCGAACAACTCAATGGGCATGCAGCAGCATGAATTCCCGCAGCTAGGCAGCGAGGAGCTTCCTGGTGAAGGTTCCGTGAACGAGCAGCGGAAATCTGTCCCCACCCCTAACGGGGCCGTTCGTCGCGCTCGTTCAGCCACTGTTATGGAGGTCGGACCTTATCCTCAAAAGTCGCACTCATGCCCCATCCCTACTTGTGGTCGTCTCTTCAAGCGTCTAGAACATCTTAAGCGACACGTACGAACGCACACTCAAGAGCGACCTTACGTCTGCCCTCACTGCAGTAAGGCGTTTTCTAGATCCGATAACCTGGCGCAGTATGTCCTCTCGCGTTCTGTAATTTCTCATGCTGACAAGTCAACTTCACAGACACAAACGTACACACGGCCGGGAAGACGGTGCAGAGGGTCCTCTGAACCTCTCCGGAGAAGAGGACGAAGATTTCTCTGGCGAGGACCAGTTAGGCTCGCTCGAGGAAGCCTCTCCAACATCGGACAGCGCCTACGTAACTGGGGCCCTCAACGCTGCTCCTCATGGCTCGACCCCCCCTTCGAGGGGCGTGTCCACACAACCGTTCAACAGCCTTGAGACGCTTGGTATGCCTATGACCCTCAGCCAGTCGACAACTGTCAACACTAGCGGTATGATGTAACGACTTATTTATGTACGAATTTGTCTTTTCATTTGCGCTTGGGTTTATGACTGAGGGAATTTATGGCTTCAATCATCGGTGGATATCTGCAATGGGTAGTCGCGTGTCGTCCCGTCCTACCCCGGACTTTTCATTTGTATCACATTTCTTCATCATTTCTTTCATTTTGGTTTCAAGCGCTCATCCAGAGGATAAAACATGAGAACCTGATAGACTCGAGCTCGAATGGCCTGCCGGGAAAATTTCTGTTGGATGGTTCTGGGCGATAAGAACGCGAACAAAGCTGCATTGGGGTGGAAAGCCGGAAGGTCGCATCTGTAAATATACGGCTGCAATGTCCTTGCCTCGGATAGGAATGGTTTTAGATCCCAGATTTAGGACATGTGTTGTTGATCAAATATGGTCAAATATATGGCACACTAGAGAGGAACTGGATAGTTTACGTATGTGCAATTTGACATTATAATCTTGCTTCGCTACTTGCTGCGGAAACTTTAGGCATAACATTTGAAGGACGGAGCATGTGTACAAGGTCGGTTGGCTGACGATATAAAACATATGGCCAGCCTTACCTCCTCCCTCTTCGACCAAAGGTGTCTCTGCCGCCTTCAATACTCTTTATGTCTCTGTCACTCAATCGTAACTCGGCTCCCTTGAGCCTGCCAACTCCAGGGCGATCTACGGCCGGATCTCTCCCCCTGTCCCTGCCCTTCTTCTTTGTGCCCGTCTCGCGCTCAAGAATAACACCGTTCTCCTTGGCCTCTCTGCGACGCTTTGTTTCACGGGCACCCGCGGCGGCAATAATGCCCTTGCGCATATTCATAGGCATTTTCTCCTGCTTGTGGATTGAGACCTTGGAGCCCAATGCCTGAACGCGCAGATCGGTCGCCTTCTGCCGTGTGCGGCCGGCGCCGAAGGCCTTCTCGGCGACGGGGGCACCAGCGGCGGTAAGTGCCGGGGCGAGCAGGTGGGATTCAGATATAAGACGGCGGAGTTCGAGGTCTTGGGCGAGGAGTGAGGGGGCATCTTCGGGAAGGGGGGTAGAGGAGGATGTAGACGTTGTGGTGGGCTGTTCGGTTGTGAGGGTCGTATGGTCGGGAGGACGTGATGACTGGCAGGGGAGGGTCAGTCAATGGTTGCTGAAGTACTAATGGTTGGACATACCATGAAAGCTTTAAGCTCCCGTTTTGACATCGTCGTTGGCTTGGGTGGTTGCGCACGGGAGTGATCAACAACCTCTATTGTTGAAACTCCGGCTTCCTCATCCTCATCAGCTGAGAGACCGCCCCATTCACCATCTTGGTCGTCCTCGCCGTTGTCTTTCGTATCTTCTTCGCTGTCACTGATGTTGTCGCCGTCCTCATCGACGCGCTTCACAGCCTTCGACTTGGGCTTGAGATCTGTGTCGGGCAACGGGGAAAATTGCGCTTCGAAATGTCGACGAAAAATGGCGGCAGCGTCTTCCTCAGAAACCGAAGGCTCAACGCGCGCTTTGCGCTTGCCTAATATTGCCATGCTGGACGATTTTATTTGGAAGATATAGGTCAGTGAATAACAAGAAGTTGATGGACGCTGATGTCGAAAACGAAATTTTTGGGTTGAGTTTCTCAGCCTTGGGCGGGATGCGAGGCTGCCCCACCCCCGCGATAACGACGATACTGTAAGTTTAGGCGATGCATCAAGTTGCAAACCAGAGTACTAATAGTATAGGGAACTAGCCCTGGGGCCATGTACTACGCGAATAACATACATTCAGACCTAGTCTCACTTCAGAGCCAGATTTTATAAGGTAATTTAAAAGCTCTCCAAGACTTGACCCATGGTATCATATCCCTGAACGCCAATAATGCAAAATAAAGTAACCGTTATGCTCTTCCAGCCAATCTTGCTTTCCGCGAGTCCTCTTCTCTGAGTGCTTCGCTCTTTGCCAGGAAATCTTCTCTGGCCATGTACGAACCCTTTGACTTGCCTGCTAGCGCCAGCTCGTCTTTGATACCTTCCTTGTCCACATACCCAGCCCAGTCCATGCGACTCTTCTCGACCACATTGAGCTTCTTCGCCTGAGCCTCTTTGCTTGCTTTGATGCGAGCAGCCATTCCAAGATTTAGATCGGCACGCTGGGGTAGCAAATCTATCACAGGCTCGAACGCTGAGCGGAAAGCTTTTCGTGTGATGCGCTTTTCAGAGTCTTCCGCAGGTGTGTCCTGCCCCTGGGATGCGAGATACAGCTTTGCCTCGGCGGAGTCGCGGAGGACAAGCTTCTCCTCTGTATGCACACGGCCGGCAAAGTTGTATGTGCGCTTGATGCGAATCATTGTTGACGGATCATTGGAAGTGGCCTGGAAAGTGGCAGGAGCAGAAGCTGTTTTCTGACCATCCTCTGCGATTTCGTCTGCGTCTTTCGTGTCTGCTTGTATGTTGTCGGTTTCTCCGGATTTGCTTCCCGCTCCAGAGATCATCTGAGCCCACAGCGCGTCGACGTCGACGGTAACAGGCTCGTTGTTTGAAGCATACTTGCGTTCTTCTTTCCTGTTTCCAGATGAGTGGGACACACCTGGAAGTTTTGGAAGAGAACACTTACTCTGCTGCACGCTGCCTCCGGGTCTTGATCAAACCGCCCTCACCCCCTTCGTCATCGTCTTGAGGTCCCTTTGCCTGCGCTTTTCTGCGGCGTTTCTCTCCCTTTTTGATAATTATCTCGTCTCCGGAGTTGTCGTAGCCAGCTTCAGCCGCATCCGTATCATCTACTGCGCGGCGCCGTGTATTTGTCGGCTTGTTGGGTTCTTCATCGGAATCGGAGTGGTCGGAAGCTTGCTCGTGGGCGGCATCTGGGGCGAAATCGGAATCTTCGGAGGAAGCATAATGCTCATCATCATCTAAAAGAGGATCGGGCGGCATTCTGAGGATGGTAATGCACAAGAAGTTGACGGACGAAAGTCGCAACTTTGACTCGCGCAAAGCCCAATGGGAAAGTTCCCGGTGAGCTACCGATACTTAAGGTAGGTGACCAATCATGTTTCTTGCATACACTACCTCACTTACTCGCATCCCAGCTGCCGTGACTTTTCCACCCAACCCATCCATATAATAGAAAAAGAAACTCTCTCAGCATTTGTTCACGTTTATAACAAACGAGTAACACTGATACTTTGTGCTTGTACTGTTTTTCTGTCATTTAACATGTCGGGCTTGTGGATTGGCTGACAAGGCCTCAAGTGCCTGCCAATAAACCCGCCTGTTAATATTGGCGCCTTTTGCACTGAAACACAGAAGTATACATAAACGGCTGGCTTTCCTAGCTGTACGCGAGAATCTTCACTTAAGAGTGCTTGGAATTCACGACCTTGGTACGAACGGTGTTTATGCCTCGACTGAAGCTGCGTGAAAGCTGGTCTGAGACCATACAGCCTGCTTTTCGAGGGCAAGATCCAGGATACACCGGCGGATTTATCAACGGAACTTACGGTGTGTGCTATTTCCACAGCCAAGAAGTATCAAGAGTGACACCATTTACGTGGCGTCGCGGCCTGGTTGCCAACAAGAGCTACCAAGAGTTGGAACTCCACCTCGGAGGGGGAAGCGGTCTGATGACACCCAGGCCTGCAAACCTCATCACGGCAATTGGAATGGATACTCGTGTTCGAGCCCAGCTCTACGGTTATTGTATGGCAGTTCGATTAGAAATATTGCGGTTCAAAATAGATTATAAATAAAAATAAGTAAGGGAACGCACAGGCGGGGTGTCAAAGTTTTGGATGTTTCCAACCGGCAGTTGATGAATATTACCTGTATCCATGTGGACATTGGACGATTCTTACCCAAACGAAAAGCACAAAAGCCCAACCAGCGCCGCCTAAAGCGGTCGACAAGGCCACCACCACCCGCTTGCTGCCACTTGATAAACCTCGCCCACCCTCCTTCGCCCCCCACGTAACCTTCTCCTTTCCTTTCCTCTAACCCGCTTCGAAATCGGCCTATCGAACAGTCCACCATGAGCTCCGATGATGATTTCGAAATCGAGGTGCCTGAACTGGCCGAGGATGACCCTATGAGGTCTTTCCTGCCCACGTCTTTCGGGAAAAAGTCGAAAGAAGCCAATATTGCAGCCCAGATTGATGGGAGTCGCAGAACTGTGGCCGCCAATGACTTGAACGCAAACGGTGGGCAGACCAAACAGGCCCAGGAACCCAGAAGGAACCAAGACTCGAGCGACAACACCGACGACAGTGACGATTCTGACGATTCCGCCGACGATGACGAATATCCAGTATCGCACGAGCTTGTCCTCAAGACTCACGATCGGGCCGTAACCACAGTTTCGCTAGACCCTGCAGGAGGACGGCTGGCGACTGCTTCGACGGACTGTTCCATCAAGCTGCACGATTTTGCCTCGATGACCCCCACCACGTTACGAGCGTTTCGCACCGTCGACCCCTTCGAGACCAAGGCATCAGCCGCGAGCTCCGAGTCGCACCCTATCCACCGTATCGAGTTCAACCCGCTCGCGGGAGGTGTCTTTCTCTGCGTCTCCGCACACCCGCAAGCCAAGATCATATCCCGAGATGGTGACATTGTCACAGAGTTCGTAAAGGGAGACATGTACCTTCGTGACATGCATAATACCAAAGGCCACATTTCCGAGATCACGACGGGAACCTGGCACCCCACTGACAAAAATCTGTGTGTCACTGCCGGTACAGATAGCACATTGAGAATTTGGGACGTCAACAACAAGCGATCGCAGAAAGATGTTGTCGTTTTCAAATCCAAGGCTGCTGGCTCGGCAGGCCGAACCAAGATGACTGCAGTCGCATGGGGTTCACCGGCGCAGGGTGGCAGCAACGTTCTTGTTGCGGCGGCTCTCGATGGCTCGCTTGTCATGTATAGCGGCAACAGTCCCTTCTCGCGACCAGCAGGAGAGATTCGCGAAGCCCACAGACCCCAGACGTGGACCGGCGGTATCGACATCTCCTCAGACGGTCGCATGGTGGTTACGCGAGGCGGCGATGACTTGATCAAGCTGTGGGATACGCGCAAGTTTACCAAGCCGCTTGTTACGGTCGCGCACACTTCGACTTCTGATCACTACCCAACGAGCAACATCCTATACGCGCCAAACTCGACGAGCATCATTACGGGCTCAGCTACAGGCCACCTTCATATCCTCAACCCAGGAAACCTGCGGGCAGAACATGTCACCCCCATAACGCCTGGATCACCGCTTGTCACAGTGGACTGGCACCCTAAGATTAACCAGATCATCACAGGTTCAGCTAATGCCGAGACCCACGTACTGTACAACCCGCAGATGTCGACCCGAGGAGCGGTAGATGTCATGTCGCGAGCACCCAAGAAGCGCCACATCGACGATAACCCCGAACTGACGACCGATCAGTCTGCCGGCATGTCCGGCGATGCCATTGTGGCACCAGGCGCCTTGGGAGGCTCGAGGAACGCTGGAGTTACAGTATCAGGCCGATCAAAGGATCCACGACGCCCACATATTCCCCAGCAGACGCCCTTCCAAAAGAACCAGCCGGATGAGAAGCTCATTGCGGAGAACATCCCTCTCGCGCGCATGCTGCACGAGGACCCGCGCGAAGCTTTGCTGAAGTACGCTGACAAGGCTCAGAGTGACCCCATGTTCACTAAGGCCTGGAGTAAGACGCAACCTGAGACACAGTATGCAGAATTGAGCGACGAGGAGGAGGTTGGCCCAGACAAGAAGAGGCTCAAGAGGTGAGGGCGCTGATGCATCTCTGATACCTGACACTTGGAAGAGAACTCTAGAAGACGGATGGTCTGGGCCGATGCGCTCTGACTTTCCCTGGGCTTGCGTAACATGCCTTCATCCGCTCCGTAACAGCGCCAGGCGCTGACACCCTAGCAGCGCGACTGCTAGGGGAAGACTGACGTTGCCGCCCACCTATCTGTGGATCTGGAAGCCACAACGTACCTGGAAATGGAGACTGGCGATCTATTCCCCCCCCTCCTCGTGGTTCTGTCTTGAGAATCCGAGAACCTTACAGCAGCCTTGAGTGATGCTCAAGGGTGTCACGTGCATGTATCCATACCTACCTAGCAAGCCAATCCAAAGCCGGGAAAAGGCTTATATAATACAAACTCTATTGTTGCCTGAGGCGTAACGCGCAGCGTCCCTGTTCGCGGTTGCCAGTGGCAGGGGGCCGTGCTGAAAAATACTGTGGCCAGCCGCCTCAGGACCGCACCAACCATCACGCCGCATCTTGTCCAGCTGTGTCTTCACCACTCCCCATCATCAACCGGCGAGCGCGCGCATCCAAAAAAATCGCCAGGGCCCTTTCAAACCATCGGCTCCCATCTCGAGAAGTCGCCAAATCCGTGTTGCACGCGATTTGCACGCCGCCCCCATCCCTAGCACCGGTCCCAAACGCGCCCCGTCGCCACATCGCACACTTTTCCCTTCAGTCCTCGACCCTACTTGGAGCTTTCGAGTGTCTTTTGTCGTACCTCCAATCTACCCAAGCCGCGCTCCTCCGTGCTTCGAGGCTCCGGTCCACGCCAATTTTATTCTACGCGCCATCCACGACGTGTCGCCCGCATTTTGACAGACGATCACCTCTTTTCTCCACGTCGATTGCCCTTCTGTTCTGACCTCGACGCGCTCGTTTCTACTTTCGCTGGGCTCGCTATTAATTTCCTTCTCGCGACACCCCGTTCCGCCCGCGCGACGACTCCAGGCTTCGATCTTACCCACGACATGCGACGTACATAGTTACAATCACTTCGACCGATCTGTTACACTGTACATCGTTTAGGCCATTGCGCGTTTAGACACCATCATCATGGCGTCGGTGCAAGCTCCTCCGGCCGTCCAGCACCCCGGCGCGCCTATGCCGGCCGGCGCGACCAAGCAGCAGGCGGAAGAGGTTTTCAGGGTAGGATGTTCCGTTGACGCTTTCTCCAGGTGTCATACCTGGCGACGCAGGTTTTTATCTGAGGTCAATACTGACGCGTTTTTCACAGAAACTGAAGCAGATGAAGGAGCAAGGTGTCCCGCCGACTGATCCCGAATACATCAAGGCATCCCAGTTTCTGATGAGCTTCCAACAACAACACAACATGCGACGCAACCAGCAACAGTACATGCAGCAGCAGCAACAGCAGCTTCAATTGCAACAGCAGCAGCAGCAAATGCAGAATGCGACCAATGGTGCCTCTGTGAATGGAGTGCAAGCTGGTCGCTCTCAGCAGGGTACTCCTCAAGCGACGCAACCTCCCTCTGGCTCCCTTGGTGCATCCGCAATGCCAAATCAAAACGCTTCTGCCCCGGCATCGGCGGGCACGTCTCCCTCAACCGCAACGGCATCTAACCATTTCACCCAGCAACAGCTTGGGCTTTTGAGACAGCAGATTCATGCCTTCAAGCTCCTAGGCAAGAATGCTGGCGTGTCTCTTCAGCTGCAACAAGCTATTTTCAACCAGCGCCAACGCCGGCAAGCCGCTGTTGTCGATGCTGCACCCGGTGTTCAACCTGCCAAAGCAAGTCAGCCGGGCCCCGATGTGAACAAGGCTACACAGAATGGCCCGGAACCCACTGTACAGGACGAGAGCTCAGGAGCCCCCAAGGCCCATGTTTTCAAGACAGTCAAGTCTCCATACGGCACAAGCATGATTCGCCCCGAGATCAAATACTTTGATCATTCTCAGCGCAAGAACCGTTGGTTCATTCCCGGTGTGTTCCCGACCGGCATCGACTTTGACCACCTGCGATATGAACGAGAAGTTGTTGTTTCAAACAGAATGAGGCAACGTTATTCAGAGCTGAAGAACCTGCCCGGCGACCTGGCTCACTGGGATTCGTCCAAAGAAACCTTGGAGGCTGATGATACACTCAAGCGAAAGGCCATTATTGAGATGAAGAGCATAGCACTGTACGCCAAGCAACGGGCGCTTCGAGACAAGATCGGCCGTCAGATGATGCACTACGATAATCTGGCCATGACCACCAATCGGTCCAGCTATCGACGCATGAAGAAACAAAACATCCGTGAGGCTCGCATCACGGAGAAACTTGAGAAGCAGCAGCGCGACGCCCGTGAGAACCGCGAAAAGAAGAAACATACCGACTTTCTCCGTGCCATCTACAACCATCGACAGGAAATACAGGATTCTGCTTCTTCACAGCGCACCAAGTCCCACAAGCTTGCTCGTCTCATGTATCAACAGCACTCTAACATCGAGAAGGAGGAGCAGAAGCGTCTCGAGAGAACCGCCAAGCAGCGTCTGCAGGCTCTTAAGGCCAACGATGAGGAGGCTTACCTCAAACTCCTGGACCAGGCCAAGGATACCCGTATCACCCACTTGCTTAGACAGACCGATGGATTCTTGCACCAACTTGCATCATCCGTCAAGGCCCAACAACGCCAGGCCGCCGAGCGCTATGGTAATGGCGACGAAATTGTGGAAGAGGAGAGCGAACTCGAGGAGGAGGACGAAGAGAGCGGCAAGAAGATTGACTACTACGCTGTGGCCCATCGTGTCCGAGAAGAGGTTACCGAGCAAGCCAATATGCTTGTGGGCGGAAGACTCAAGGAGTACCAGGTCAAGGGTCTCCAATGGATGATTTCTCTTTACAACAACAACCTAAACGGTATCTTGGCCGACGAAATGGGTCTCGGAAAGACAATTCAGACCATCAGTCTAATCACCTACCTCATCGAGCGAAAGCAGCAACTCGGCCCTTATCTCGTCATCGTTCCTCTCAGTACCCTCACCAACTGGAATCTGGAATTCGAACGATGGGCACCATCTGTCAGCCGCATTGTGTACAAGGGCCCTCCCACCACCCGTAAAACGCAACAGGATAAGATCCGACAAGGCAAATTCCAGGTCCTTCTCACAACCTACGAGTATATCATCAAGGATCGACCCGTCCTCGGCAAGATCAAATGGTTTCACATGATCATTGACGAGGGTCACCGAATGAAGAACTCTAATTCCAAGCTCAGCTTTACCATCCAGCAATACTACAACACCCGCTTCCGACTTATCCTCACCGGTACCCCCTTGCAAAACAACCTGTCTGAGCTCTGGGCCATGCTGAACTTTGTTTTGCCAAACATTTTCAAGTCTTCAACGACTTTTGATGAATGGTTCAACACTCCTTTCGCAAACACTGGTGGCCAGGACAAGATGGAACTCACAGAAGAAGAACAAATTCTCGTCATTCGACGTCTCCACAAGGTCTTGCGACCTTTCCTGCTCCGTCGTCTGAAGAAAGATGTCGAGAAAGATCTTCCCGACAAGACCGAAAAGGTCATCAAGTGCAAGTTCTCTGCACTCCAGTCCAAACTCTACAAGCAGATGGTTACCCACAACAGGATTCTTGTCAGCGATGGCAAGGGTGGCAAGACCGGTGCTCGTGGTCTGAGCAATATGATCATGCAACTCCGAAAGCTTTGCAACCATCCTTTCGTGTTTGACCCGGTTGAAAACGTCATGAATCCTCTGAGCGTCAGCAACGATCTTCTATGGCGAACGGCGGGCAAGTTCGAGTTGCTAGACCGGATTCTGCCCAAGTACCAGGCCACTGGCCATCGAGTCCTGATGTTCTTTCAGATGACCGCGATCATGGACATCATGGAAGACTACCTACGCTACAGACGAGTTGAGTACCTTCGACTTGACGGTACGACTAAATCTGATGAGCGTTCTGATCTGTTGCGAGAGTTCAATGCTCCTGATTCCAAATACTTTATGTTCTTGCTCTCTACTCGTGCTGGAGGTCTCGGTCTCAATTTGCAGACAGCCGACACTGTCATCATTTATGACTCTGACTGGAATCCCCACCAGGATTTGCAGGCTCAAGATCGTGCGCATCGTATTGGCCAGAAGAACGAAGTCCGAATTTTACGACTTATCAGCTCCAATTCCGTTGAGGAGAAGATTCTTGAGCGAGCACGTTTCAAGCTGGATATGGATGGCAAAGTCATCCAGGCCGGTCGTTTCGATAACAAGTCGTCAGAAACAGATCGTGATGCCATGCTTCGGACGCTGCTGGAGACTGCCGACCTGGCGGAATCTGGTGAGCCAGATGAAATGGAGGACGAAGAGCTCAATATGATGCTGGCTCGCAATGACAACGAGCTGGTTGTCTTCCAGAAGATGGACGAAGAGAGACAGAAAACCTCGCCTTACGGCACCGGACCGGGCACCAAACCTCGACTTATGGGTGAGGAGGAATTGCCTGATATCTACCTCAACGAAGAAAATCCCATTACGGAAGACACTGAGGAGACTATCCTGGGCCGGGGTGCTCGCGAGCGCACCAAGGTCAAGTACGATGACGGCCTCACTGAGGAGCAATGGCTTATGGCAGTGGATGATGATGAGGATTCTCCTGAGGCAGCTGCGGCCCGTAAGCAAGCTCGCAGGGACAGGCGAGACAATAAGCTGAAGAGGGGCGCCATCATGAACTCTGTGGATGAGTCGCCTGCCGCCAGCCGAGCCAGCACCGAAGAGATCGAGACCCCCAAGAAGCGAGGACGCAAGCCGGGCAGCAAGAACGAGAAGCGCAAGGCCGAGGAGGGCACCGAGGAGCCACCTCCGAAGAAGCGACGCGGGCCCCAGGGACGACCCAGCAAGGTCAGTCTCGAGTCGCGTCTGCCTCCCCAACAGCGCGAGACGCTTCAGAAGAGCCTCCGCTTCCTGTACGATTCTCTCATGTCGCTGGAAGTGGATGACATCGAGCCGCCAGAGGACGATGATTCGGACCCTGGAAAGCGCCTCATTATTGGGCCCTTCATCAAGCTGCCTCCCAAGCGCGATTATGCCGACTACTACGTGATTATTCAGAATCCTATCTGCATGAACCAGATTCAGACCCGGATCAAGAAGGAAGAGTACACCTCCTTGAGTGGTCTGCGAAAGGACATTGAGTTGATGATTCGCAATTGCCAAACGTACAATGAAGACGGCAGTATCCTTTACCAGGATGCCAAAATCATGGAGGTAAGTGATGATAATACGGAGCTCTTGAGCAAATGTTCAGTTCTAACGTGTCTCAGGAATTCTTCAACACCAAGTATCAAGAACAAGTGGCCGCCCATCCCGAGCTTCAGGACTTCGCAGACGGAGGCAAAGACAGCTCAGTGGCGCCCTCTGGAAGCGGCGGCACACCGCAGCCTAGCGGTACCCGCATCAAGTTGATTTCAAGCAGCTCAAGGGAACCGAACGGCGGCAGCACCGCTGCGCAGAGCGATGAGGATTAAAAGACGTACTGCGCCAGGACGCAGCGGTGTCGAAAAGGGTAATGCGGGATGGGTTCCAGTTGGCGTCTCAACCACTCGATTGCATTTGGTTCCTCGAGAAGGGCATCGAAGAAGATCCATGGAGCTTGGATCGCGGAGAGCGATTGTTTGATGATATATGCAACGGCGTTGGGCAGGATGGGTGTCATAAACATGTATTCCAGGAAAGGAGAAAGCGATGGAATGGGGAAATCAAATACCATAAAGATGCATCATCCAAAGTCAACCCCTGGGCCGTAGACCGAAGGACGGCTTTGGAGGGCATCAAGCCTGCAAAGGGACGGCGAAGCTGCACCGTGTGTTACGATAAACTAAGTAGTTGTGTATTCTAGTAGAAGCTGGCTTGGCAAGTACCTGCAGTACCTGTCATCTTATCTTTGTCTATGCGGTTGGGTTGAGCGAGATTCACAGAGTGAGTAGTACCTGGTAGGTATTCGATCGAGTCTGTGAGATCAACGAGGTCAGGTGTCCCGTCGTGGCTCTGACTTTCCCTCGAGTCCTTCACAGCTCATTCGCCACAACAACCTCTCCCATTTCACAATCATTAGCGCATAAATCGTACCCGGCGGCCTACAGATCACCAACCTGATATCTGTTGATCCTCCCAGTTGGTGGATGGGACGCCCAAGATGAAGAAGACTCTGCTCCTTTGTTTTATCCACGGCTTCAAGGTTTGTAGCTCTGTGCCCCTCCCCCGCGTTTTCGTCATCGTAGGCAGCTGACAGCGGCTGGCCACGCCCAGGGTGACGAGGACACGTTTGGCGTCGACTACCAGTTCACCAAGGACCTCCGCGACCAGGTCGATGAGGCGCTGCCCAAGATCAACGTCGAGGTCGTCGTGTATCCCAAGTATGAGACGCGCGGCGACCTCGGCGAGTGTGTGAGTCGCTTTCGAGACTGGTGCGTAACTTATCCAAGCATATCCCTGACATACCAAGACTTGGCTGACTGGTCGATGATGATCACTCTCCAGGCTACAGAACAAGGTGATTGACATGGAGGTCGCTGCTGGGACGCCCTCGCCAACCGTCGAGCCCTCGGTGCGCACCATCCTCATCGGCCATTCCATGGGCGGCATCGTCGCGGCCGAGATGCTCATCGGCCTGGCATCTGAGAGGCCCATCTACACGGAAGATGGCATTCAGAAGTCTGATACGCCCAACTTCAACTCGCTCATGTTCCCTTACATCCAGGGTGTTCTCGCCTTTGATACGCCGTATCTCGGCATCTCCCCCGGAGTCGTCGCCCACAACGCCGAGGATCACTACAAGAACGCCGCCCAGGCTGCCAGCGCCATCTCCCAGCTCGGCGGCTTCGGCACCTCTCTCTGGGGCGCCAACAAGGCCGGTTCGCCCTCCACATCTCCGGCGCCCCAGAAGACGGCCGGTGCGCTGCCGGCTCCTCCATCAGCAACAGGCGGCAACCCCTGGCAGAAATGGGGCAGGATGGCCATGTACGCGGGCGCTGCTGGCGCCGTGGCAGCTGGAGGCGCCGCAGCGTGGATGAAGCGCGATCAGCTTAGCGAGGGCTGGTCCTGGGCGTCGTCGCACCTCGAGTTTGTGGGGTGCCTTGCCCGAGGAGAGGAGCTGCGCAAGCGTCTGGCGTTTCTCCTCAAGCTGCGAGAGGAGCTCGACGTGGGCTTTGCAAACCTGTACACACGGCTCGGTCGAGCAGCGCCGGCCAAGCAGATCAACGTCGTGGGGACGGTGCTCAGCCCGGATCGCACGTTCTGCAACCTGCCCAAGAAGCAGCCGGGAGGGGTCTGGGTAGAGGCTGTGAATGACAAGGCGACAGATGAGGCTGGGGCTCATATGAGTGAGTCTTGTATATTTCAGTGACATGGTGCATTGGTTGACTAACGGCATGAGTAGATATGTTCACGCCAAAGGAGAACCCTGGCTATGTCGCACTCACTCAAAGTGCCACCGATCTGATCGAGCAGTGGCTGCAGAACGGATGGTATGAGAGCAGCGCAGAGGAGAGGCCGATGATAAAGGAGGCGCCTTCAGAGTCTTCAGAATCTGCGTCTTGAAATCATTTCCAGGCTGGCTCGTTCACAGTCTGACGTTTACAGGTTATATGGGCATTTTAATTTTCTCTAGACTTTATATCACATTAATTCCTGCCAACATCTATAGGATGAATTGCCGTTTTCTTCCAACGCCTGTATTTTGTACTCTCTCTTTTTTGCAGCCCTGTACCTTTTCCCTCATTCGACACTCTTTGGCTTGGTCGGGGTGTGTCTTTTATTGAGCCTTCTGGCTCTGAGTCTTGAGAGTGCGCATGACCTTTCGCCGTTGGGCCATCATGTGGCTGTACAGGATGTACGATCCTATGTTGCGGTCAGTCTAAGTGCTCCAGTCACGATATATTGACCGGGAGATTCCATGCTCTACCTACCAGGGACATAGATGGCCAGAATGGCATAGAGAGCCCACTTGTACAGCTCGTTGAGATCACCAGCAGGCTTGGTGGCCAGCCAGATCAGAGCGCACTCGCTAAAGATGCCCACCGGGTAGAGGAGGAAGAAGGTATTGTAGCGCAGCCAGGTCAGGATCTTGGGCTGTAGGCCGGACAGAGAGAGGGCGAAGAAGGAGTAGCGGATGATCTCGGTGACGGACCAGGCGACCAGCATGGACGAGTAGAAGGGAGACTGGGCGAGGTACGGGAACATGTCGACAATCGCCCAGACGAGGAGGAACCGCGACGAGACTTGCATGAGGGTGGTCAAGAGAGGAGCGCGGACGACACCTACAGAAGCGCAAGAGACGACAATATCAGTATTCATCGCCTAGAACTGGGAAAAGATCAAGAGGCGTTGTAAAACATACCGAGCAGCGAGTGCAGCACCTCCATGCCGGCCACGGTCTGGGTCCATTTGGTCCATTCACCGACGCCAAGATAGACATAGTCCGGCCCGCGGAGGGTGAAGAGGGCGACGGTGCGGCCGAGGACAACGCTCCATGCTACAGCCGAGACGAAGTTGTAGAGGATGAGGTAGCCCGTGTTGAGCGGCGAGGCCGGCTTCTTGGGCTTCGCGGCAGCGTCGGTGGCCATTTTTGAGAGGGGTACTTCGATGTTTCAGGCTCGGTCGTTGAAGGAGGGATATCAGGAACCGTTGCGCGAGGTCTGGGCAAGGTTTATGACAAGGTTAAAGTTGTAGGACGTTGGAAGATGAATGTTGGGAATGCCACTTCAATTCAATATGCAGTTTGCCTGTTTCGGCCTAGTGCTGGCAGCTTGCCGGGGGATAAGGCGTGGATTTGGTGGGGTTCAATCAATGGGAGCTTCGTCCCCCCAAGTTTCCTTCTCCCTGGGGCACTCCTGAGATTCTTCAACTCAAAGTCTGAAGGCTCCGTTGACGATGAGAGAAGTGACATTCTCTGCGATGCTTCTATTAAATTCTTCTAGTCCAGTATCGGGGATCCAAAGGCGGGCAACTGGGTCGTAAGCTTCATCCAACGCACCCATAGTTGATGGCTTCTGCACCTTGCAGCCAATGCGACTGTCTCTCTCTGTCGCAATTGCATGAAGTCTTCCTGGCACTAACCTCGGGCTTCAGCAGATTGTAACGGGACGATAGTGTTGCCTACATGGAGCTTTGGCAACGTCTCAAGCGCTAATCCGTCTCCGTTCGCAGCAGCAAGATTATCTTTCCAAGCCAAGAGGGCCGAATACCAGATCATGCACCGAGTAGCTTCCAGTATAATGGGAAGATCAACAAGTCTCTGCAGAAGGCAGTGAAAGCGCCAGGGAAAGTACTGTCTGGATACCGCCATCGATTCGGAGAATGATCTCTGGACTCGGCAGGTTTAGCAGATTCTTTGCGTGCCCCAAGGTGTCGTGATGGTCGTGAGTAAAGAATGCCAGCAATATCCTGCAAGGCAATCAAAAATGGTGAGGTTGAGCGCTCAGTAATAGCACATGACATAAACCGCCGACCGGATGTATCAAGAATGCCTGCCATCCAGACTCCATATCCAATGTATTGCCCGTCTTCCAGGTCATGAAACAGATGCGCCCTCGGCAAACTTCACTTCAGCCTGGTGTATCCTCATCTTGGCGGCCAGCAGCCCTTGCTCCGCTTCTTGGTATTCTTCAGGCGTTGCCTCCTGTTTCTGAAGATTCCTCACTGTCTGGACGGCGCGCAGCTTGTCGCAGACCAGCTCCCAGTAAAGCCTCCGTTCTGTGCCAAAATCCATGGAGTAATCTCCAGGCACGTCCATGACGCCGTTGAGAGGTCCGGCAGTCGGTTTGCCGTCGGCAGCGTCTGCGACCTTTCGTGATTTGCGCAGGAACTTTTCCCGTGCCTCATCTTGCTTCTTCTTTTCCTTCTTCTCCTTTAGGCGCCGTTTTGCTTCGGCGATGTCCTCTACCTCCTGGGCAGCATCGGCTTGTCGTTTTTCTTCCTCTTCACGCGCGCGCCGCTGCTCAAAGAGCCGTGCTCTCTCCGTCTCTATCTCGCTCTTCTCTCGCTGTTCCTTCTCCTCGCGCTCGCGCTTCCAGGCATTCTCGCGCGCCTCGAGGTCATCGACGAAATGCTTGCGCTGCTTGTCCATGGTCTCGCGCTCCTGCTTCCGTAGCAGGGCGGCCTTGATTGAGGCGTCGTAGGCCGCGCGCGCGGCGGGATCGGACAGAACATCGCGAGCGCGCTCGAACAGCTGCCATTTTTCGGCATCGAAGTTTTCGCCAGCCTTGTCGGGGTGGTACTTCAGAGAGCGCTTTCGCCACGCGCGATGAATGTCTTCTTTCGGGGTGAGGGCGTCGACGCCCAGGAGTTCGTAGATGTCGACATCCTTTGAGGCGTAGTCCTGCGCATACTGGAGCAGGTCGCCTGCCTTAGAGTCCATGGTTCGTCAAGCCGGCTGAAAATCAGCGGAGGGTACCTGGTCAAGGCTGCAGACTGGATCTTGCTTTCAGATACAGCGAGACAGAAATGGTAGGCAAATGGTCAGGGTAAGAAATTGGGCGAAATTGGAGACGTTGCGCTACTTCAAGATACAGCAAATGACATGCTGGCTTTGCGCGATCTCTACGTTGCCAACTGCGGGCAGCTTTCTCGGCCAAGATGGATGATTTTAAGGTGCAGTCCAGTTGGGAAACGTCGCAAGCTCGAAGTTCGCCGTCGCATCGCGAGAGCACGTGACGCGGATTGACGCCGATTGATGCCTACGTCAACTTAAAGTGAAGGCCTAACTACCTAGTCTAAGGCAGCTGGGTCACAACCTGCTCTGTAAGTGGTTTTCCTACCTAAATATAAATAAATACTTATCCAATAAGATAAGAAAGGTCGAATTAATGAGAAATAGAGTAAGGTTTCAAATATGGATTACCCCATTCCATACAAGCTGCATAAAGACTTCATAAAGTACAACTCTGAATTTACCATAGATCTCAGTATACTCCTCATACCCTACTGCATGTCCCACACAACTAATTAATTCGCAGCAGCCTTTGGATCTGGGCTCAAAACTGATCAGTCTCTGGGGTCTTCTTCAAGGTTCTTTTGTCCCCTAAGCCAGCCATGTCAACGTCATTCATCCCCCTCTCATTGCAACTCGAGCCTAGCTCTCCTCCGTGTCTGCAAAGTGATAGACATTTGGTGAGCCCGCCGACAACTTGAGCAGATATCGCTCGTACGGCCCCAGCGGCTCCTCGACCATAGTCCGCTGCCCCTTGTTTGCTGGCGCATCATTGTCCCGCCCAACGTACTCCCAGACCCATCTCCCTTTGCTCCAGTTGTTGGGCTCGCCCATGCCGTCTTCTTCGCCCTCTGGGTCCCACCCGGGATGAAACGGAACAGGGTCGCTGTACTTTTCTTGGGTGCGCTTCAACTTCCACTTCTTGAGTAGCGATGGGCAGTCCCAGACGGACTTGTTGTTCAGGCCAAGGCCCTTGCATGCGAGACGGACTCGTACCGTGCTGTGGATGCGCTCATTGGTATCCTGGAGGAACCTGGACTCGTCGAGCTTCGTCTTGGGGTCGGTAGGTCTGTATAAGCCTGGCGTGCGAATGGTTGAGCCAGACAGCTTGTAGAGGAGGCTGGAAGTTTTGTTGATGGAGCCTAATCCCCATGGGCGCATAGGATGGTTGTTCTCAAAGATTGGACTGACTGCCCATCGCCCTGGGGTGCCTTTCTTTTTCTTCTCGCTGGATTTTGCCTTTGTTTTAGCATGTTGTGCCTCATAAAAGTTGACGGTCTGTTGGAAATATCGCTCCAGGGAAGGTAAGTCGAATTCTACCCCGATTGAGGCCAGCTGATCCATCATCCCTAAGTGGACACACGTTAGCCCCTATACAAGCAGAGTGCGCAGGTCGAAGATGCTTCATTATGCATTTTCGAGGCCCAAGGCCAGCGTTGCAGGTTGCGCAGTACTCACAGGCAAGCGTGCAGTTGGCGATGCCTTGGTCCTCCCATCCGCCACCACAGTTAGCATGGTTACCAGGAAACCAAACCTGTCTGAGGTCCGTTGTGAGCTTGTTCTCAGGGAGTCTCTCCCAAACCGCGGGACTGAACGGCGTGCGCGTCTCATCTAGCGCAAGCGCGTGGAACGCATGCTCGATTCTGTCCGACAAGCTTGTGTCGTGCCACTTGTACGTGCTCAGATGGTCAGCGCGCAAGCTCCTACAGAAGAAAAGGAGAAGACTTATTCATCGTTATCAGGGCGGATTCCCAGCTTGTCCAGCAACGCAACGCGAGGAACACCAAGGCTCCCCACCGTGTCCCAGACGCAGACGGCTTTGATCTTGATAAGATCGCCCTGTTCGTGGTTGTGTCTCACACGAGTATAACCGAGCTTCTCCAGGCGAGCTCGATACTCGTCCGCGGCGTCTTTTCCCTTCGGCTTGTTTGGAAAGGGAATGTTGGGAAACGGATCGTCGTAGTCGTCGTCCATCCAATGCTGCATATCCTTGAAAATGGGATAAAAGTGCTCGACGCCCTCGCGTGTAAGCAGACCTAGGGCGCTGACCATACCAGCCACGGAGCGGACTGTGAAAGCGCCTCGTGAGTAGCCGACCAGGATGATTTCATCGCCATCCATGTAGTTGGCACACAAGTAGGAATAGGTTTCCCGCATGCGCTGATTGGTCGTGTCAGTCTATCTTTCACTCCTCGTCTTGTTGACCTCGAGACACACCTCAGTTAGGCCCAAGCCAAAAGCACCTCCTGTGATGCTGTCGAGCAAATTGCTACCCGTGCCGACTCCAGACTCGTAATTGATGATTTGCATCTTCCCGTCGCCGCATCTTCGTTTGAAGCAGCGAGAGATGCGAGTGACATTGGATGGCACTTGGAGGGTTGCCTGTCCACCCAGCCAACCTGGCTCCTCGTAGCCATTGTCGCTGTCCATCCAAGTGCCGTCGCAGCAAGCGATCAAGCGCTTAGTTGTCACAGGCGTTCCATTCGAAGTCATGGTGAAACGTTGTGGGCTTCCAAAGGGCGGTGATAGAGAGTCAATATCCCCTTCTCCTGAGGTTGTGAGCACGAAGCAGCGATGAAATGAGGCGTAGAGCAAGGGATTGCGCAAGTCTGAGTTGATTTATCACTCTTCAGTCGTGAAAGAAGTGAGTGTAAAGTGGCATTTGAGACAGTAATACGATGCAGAGCCACCAAATTCCACATCGGTCAAACATCTTCCCATTCGATCAACTAAATAGGCCGCAAAGCCAAGAGTTGCTCCCCCTGGTCTTGACTGTCTGACAAGGGTTGACGGTCGCGACATTACGCTTACAGAACAGGCATGGAGGCCGCTTATCCTACTAAGCTTATTCTACTAAGCTTAACATACTAAGCTGACAGCTACTGTACAATGCACACTGCGATCCTAGTGACAGGGTTGAATATGTTTCATTCCAATCTTTGTTTGTTGAACTCGTATCCACCGCGCCTCCCATGTCGTTCAGTCGATGTGTACACGCTGGGCTACAAGTGGGCTGTTACATATGCTTCTCAGCCGTTCAGCTCTGCTGCAGGTTACTTCGGCTCTTAGGAATGGCTCTTGAAAGGTAGGAACACCAAATGCACCCGAAAGACGCATTGCCACGTAAGTGCACTCTCGACCAGTGCATATCAATACTTGGGCTGGGGGTATCTTCCGCCTGTCTAAGCCGCTACGTCGTTGTTGCTACAGTATCGTACAGCGTCTGAACATATTCTATAAACCTCGGTCCCGCCACTGTCAATGCTGCGCGTCCAATCCCTTCCTCAGCCAGTCCGGAACAAATGCTTTGACCTTGACGCCGCTACGGCTTCCCTCCTCTCCCCACTCGACGACGAACTCGTCCTCGGGCGTGAACGCCGCCGCTGCTGTCTCTCCCGGCAGGACTACGTCGGTCATGATCTCCAGCCGACACAGCCCGAGCCCGATGTTGCCCACGCCCTTGAGCCACTTGCCCGCGCTGCGGCCACGCTTCTCGAACCGGCCTATGCTTGTCTCCCGGGGGATCATTTCTGCTTTTACGCTCTCGAGCGAGGCAGCTGCGCCATCGGCGTGGTACTGTAGCGCCGTGGGTGCAGCGTGCTCCTTCTCGTAGACCATACAGGGCAGTATGCGCTTGCGCACTACGCCGCGATGTTTGGTGCGAATTGTGAGCTCTTGTCCAACATAGCAACCCTTCCGGTAGTCGATGCCGTTCATAATGTCCATATTGCTCTCCTGCGGAAGCGCATGCTCTCGTGAAATCTCGTCTTGGCCCTCTGCAACGCCGTGTAGATATCGTCGGATCGTGTACGCGTCTTGGCTGCTTCGCTCGAGATCGATCTGTGGTGCTTTCTGATCCAGCTGCAAGAATCGACATCCTAGGCCAGGTGCACGCGGGTCCAGAAGGGTTAGCTTTGTCGTATCGACTACTGAACCCCAATTGATTGCATTCGAGTCGTCCCAGGCATGCCAAACAGCCGCTTCATCCTCGGCCAGAAGACGGACAGCAAGCTTCGCTCTCAGCTTGTAACGCTTGATGTGTTTTGCCAGCGCCTTTGCTTGATCTGCGTCAACCTCGATCAAGAAGCCAGGCTCTTCGGAGGAAGCTCCCGAAGCATTGTGATTGGGATACATGAAGACATCGTAGAGTATCCTGCCCGTGGCTGTCAGAAACCCGGTGTAGAAGCCATCGTTCCTCGGCCGGCCATCCTGAGCAGACACATTCGCAGTCACAATGCCCTGTAGAAACTTGGCCGCATCAGGCCCAGCAACGGAGATGAGCCTCCTCGATGTCAGCTGTGTGAGCCCCGAGGCAGGCGGCGCGGGAGGAGAGAGTGAAGTCGCGAATGCGCGGCGCTGCAATCGGCAGCTGCGGCAGATGAGCCCCAGAGAAGCATCACGAGCAAGGGCTCGCTTCGGAAGATCCCGCATGGTGCTGAGTGCGCCGGTTTTCAACGGAGCTTGACATGGGAGGAATCGCTTGATGTGCTCGGCGTTTTCGGGATAGATTTTCGGGATGGAGCTTTGCGAAAACTTCCCAGATGACGTACAAATTGTGGCTGGTGGCCCGTGCACCAAGGTTTCAGGGTCGGCATCACGGACATTTCGGACATGTAAAACAAGCCCTCCACAACTTCCAAGAAGCCGAAGTACCGCGGGTAGAGGAGGGAGGGGGTGGGAAATCGATTGAGACGACGGGAGGGGTCCTTGATTGCTTCATTGCTCACAGAGCGACACATCCTATTCCCCGCGCATACCCAGAGTACCTTAGAGTTCAAGCGGATGACCCGGAGATAGGATTAAACGAGCGACTCAGCCCAAACCACTCAGCAGGCTTATCGTGGGATTGTTTGTTCCCTTCCGCCGATAACCTGCGCACTCTTCAGACGCGACCGAGTAATAGTCTCTAGCCTCTGCATCGCAACGATGATCTCCCAAGATAAGCAACGAGATGAAGGGCCAGTGAGCGGCATGAATACCCTCTGTGCTCACAACGGTCAGCAGCTTACCCCAGGATTGCTGGCGATAAGCCGACACCGCTACATGCTTTAAGCGTTCTCAGGAGTGGCACCAGGCAACGGCATGAAAGGGCAATACATGGCCCCGATAACAGGAGCTCTCACTCAAAGACCCTCGGCGCCTCGGCGCGAGATGATCTCCGCCTTGTGTTGAACCATGTCTGTTTCCCCAGACTTTATCTTCCAACGAACCCCCCACAGTCAGGACCAATCAGATGCGCCAGCGGGACGTTGTGTGTGATTTCGTTGTGCCTGGCGTCCGATTTCCGGCCCGGTGGGACACGGGAAGGAAGAAGCGGAAGATAGTGGATCTTTTCACGTCTTGTGACCGGTGAGGGCCGGCCGATGGGACGCCGTGCTCTGTGCGACGATGTCCGACGCGGGACCTTGTGTCGATTTTTGCAGAGGAGGGAGAAAGAAGGGGCGGTCCGTTTCAACTGGGGAAAGGCTTGCGCAAGAATCGCAAAAATGACATACCATACACGCAACAACGCCCCTTGAAGCACGTTGCTGCTCAGGAGAGCATTGCGTGCTTGCGCGTTGGTGACGAATATCTCACAGCCGATTACTGCATATGTAACCGCATTCGATACGCGTATACTGTAGGAAGATCCGATAGCGATAGCGAGAGCGAGAGGGCCAGCCGAATGACTTGCCTCTCCTGGCACCGTTCTGCTGTCCTGTACCCCTGGCCTTATCAATCTCATGATCACATGGCCAAACCCACAGTTATCCCCCCCAAAATTCCCAGCCCCTGTGCCGATTGATCTACGTACTAATTATGAGCTCCTCGGCTCGAGAACGCGAAACGCAGGGTTCGCCTCGTTTAAGTGTTGCATTTTCCCTCAGTGAGTCTCCTGTCGCAAAGGCATGCTTCGCAACGCGTGCAGGATCGTGGGTGAAGGGAAAGTCTGGACTCACCTCGCTAAAGCACACAGCAGCCCGTTTCGTCCTTTACCGCCTTCACGCCATCTGAAACCCGAGCTCACCGTCCATGTGAGCTGAGTCAGTCAAGACACCGTTTTCAGAACAGCTTGCTTCTTGATGTGACGCCGTCTGCCAGGGACAACTCTCGGTCTCGCTCCCCGGAAGCGGTCAGATCAGCTCGGACGGGGGCACGCCATGTGCCTTCACATGATGGATCCTGTTGTGCCTGAGATCCATATGGTCTGGACCTTGTCGGGAAGGAATCAAGAAAGCAACGAGCGACGATGAGTGGGCGATGAGAGCAGACTGCCCTGGAAACCTCTCTTGGGTTCCACGGCCAAGAGAATTTTTGTTTCTTTTCCTTGGCTGCCAACCTGTTGGGCGGCCAGATTCTTGCACTGGGACCCTCTAAACAAGGTCCAAGGACCACCTTGGGCGTGAAGGGTTGACAAAAGGAAACGCATTAAAACTGGGGAGTTGAGCACTGAACGTGAAGCGGAGCCAATTGAGCCCCGACGATCCGCGCGTGCAAACTCTTTGTGCATCCTCATCCTGGTTTCCAGTGGTTCCTGGTGTGTCCTTGCTGAAGTTTTCAGCCTCCAGGCCCAGTAAAGTGTCCACCAGCCTTCCGGGTGGTGGGCCTCAGATCCTCTCCGCCCCTCGACAAAGCGTGCAAGATCCAAGCAAAAATGTCGAAACCCACCACCGCTTCCCACGTTCGGTCTTTTGCCAAGCCTTTTGCTGTTCATCGGAGCGAGGGGGTCCATTTTGTTGAACGCCCGGTGGTTTGCACAGGCTGCAGCCCCGCGCCTTGGGTTGTAATTCTATCGCCTTTTTTTTTTTTTTTTCTTTTTTTGCTTCGCCTGTCGTATTACGGCCCTGCTTCTGCGCCCTGGAGTTGACGGGGTTTGATGGGCTCCGATGAGCGCGCCCCATGTCAATCCTGTTGTCAACTGAGCCCTTCTTGTCTCCTCCTCGCTGACATAATAACGTTGCTTGTTAAGGAATGCAATATTTCCGCTGACAAAACTCCGTCTGTTACAGACGCCCCTGTGTGTGCCGTGGTGTAGATATGATTGGATCATGGTGATCTTGGCGGGTGGGGTGCCAAGGTCTGCAAGATGGCCGGGACGGGCTGATGAATCATTCACAATTCACCGAGAGCCCCAAATCGAAGAAAAGGAAGGAAAAATCGAGGGGGGAGTGCGCCACTGGGGTGTCTTTTTAGTAGGCCGTTCACCCGCTCCGCTCGCACTCCCTACAATGCCGAGTCGCGCGGCCGCTCTTGGTCACTCGTTGATCCAGAGACCGATCGGTCCATAGATCAAGCCGATTCCCGATATCGCGAAACCCTTGCCGCTGATAAGGAAATCGGCGGAGGCTGGCATGGCCAACGCCCGCTGTGCCATGAGATAGGCGGGTGGCCGAGGCATAGCAGTCACAGTGGTAATGGTCACGATTATGTATTGCAAGTAGAGAAGATGAAGATGAGATTTAGAATGTTTTTGTCAATTCATTCCGGCTCCTAAAAAAGGAGCCTTGTTTGTTTTGGTGAGCTATCTACCCTTGCATGGGGAACCGCCGATCTGGCTGCCACTCAACTCTCTGATGTCCACCGTAGTGGTACACCCAGGAGCGGCAAACTCATTCAATCGTGCCCCAATATTCCCAGGGATGTTCCTCCTTTGTTCTCTTGAGTGGTGTCTTTGACGTTCCCTGTCCTTTGTATTGTAACAATAATGAAACCCATAATAGAAGTGTGTAGTAGAAGTGTGTAAATGAAATGTAAATGCTTTTTTGTTTTCCAATGCCCGTGTGGTATCCAGATTTATGAAAGTCAAACGCCTCTCAATGCCGCCATCGCTTTGTATGTGTAACAAGTCGCTAAAAGAAATATCGTAATTCAATCATCAGAGAGTACAATGGTGCTTAATAGACCGAGATAGCCGACACCAGCCTCGCGGGGTTTCGAGACGGTAGATAGTACTCCTCATCGTAGAGTGAATCGGATTCTTCTTCTTCTTGCGACTGCTTCTTGGCGTCCTTCTCGTTGAAGGTGAGAGTGGGCTGAGGCGGCGATGGGGGCATCAAGTCCTCATCGGACGAGTCTGAATCGTGGTCGACGAGCTCGGGTGGTGAGCTGGAATGAGAGTGAGTTCGGACAAGTCCAAGCTGGTCATAGTCCTCCTCGAGGTCATCCTCCTCCATGTCGTCGTCGAGCTCGATCTGGGTGACTCGGGGGGTCACGGGCTTGGCGGAAACAGTGACGTTGGACATGACAGTGTCCTCGTCGTCTGAGTCGTAGTCGTCAGAGGCTGCTGAAGAGTCTGAGTCGTAGTCGCCCTCATCCTCCTCGGCGATGTTGTCGGCCCATTGAACGTGTCGGTCTTGTTGAGCGCTGGCGCCCCGGACAGACTGGTTGAACCATCGCTCCTGCTCCTGCTCGGCATCGGCAAGCTCGAGCATCAGGGAGTCGAGGAGGTTGGCGTGGCCGACAAGCAGACGAAGGTCGTGATCGGACTGGGCAGCCTCACGAGAGAGCTTGGAGCGAGCCTTGTGGGCGAGGTAGTAGGTTTGTGTGATAGACATGTTCTTCTTGATGGTCTGTTGTCGGAGGGAAGAGGAGTTGGAGGCAGCTGGCCTATGGATGGAAGAGGTGGTTGTGGTTGCTGAAGACATGTTGGAGAAAAGAGTCGGAATCGGTGGAGGTGTATAAGCCTCTTGTAAGTATTGGTGGTTGATGTTGTGACTCAAGGCAGCGAGCCCGATTGCGGCAGGCTTGAGTTAGTGGCAGGGGTGTCGAGCAGCCAAGCGGTGGTGACAATGACTTGTGGAATTGGGTGATAAGGAACTAGTCGAGTCCCGTGTGCTTCAGATAAAAGATGACTGTGGGGTTGATAGTTCTTGTCTGGATGAACAGTTGCAAGGGTTGCTGTCCTTTAATAGTTATCTGATTGATGGTTGTCGAGATAGATGCTAAGAAGTTGGTAACTGGGGAGGGGGCATGCGATTCTTTTTAACTCCAGTAACCCTTTACGAACTTTTCTTGTTGTCTCGCGGGCGTGCCATGGCATTATGGAGTTATGCCCGAGACGCCGCTAAGCGGACTTTGCACACGCGGACCCGAGGAGTGCGAGAAATGCCCAGCGCCGAAAGGGGGGGTGTGTGGCTTAGTGATGACGGCCACGGGTGTGAAGGTGACCCCGGGAGACCGCGAAGTCGCGAGAGCGTAAGGGGACCCGCTTCTGGAGCAGAGAACTCCGACGGCAAGAGATTGTGTAGCGATTCGCACGTACCATCCTGGTGCATTTCTCAGCCATGCGGCTGATTACTGTTGCTGTGGTTGTTGCCAGCTTACAAGGCAGATCCTCCTTGACACCGAATCCCCGCGGCCGGCCGAAGACGCAGGAGGTCAGGGTCCCTCACCGGCCATGGATACTTCGGTCTGGCCGACATTATGGGCAGAGGGCAGGTACCCGCGTCTGCATCTGTACCCGGCTCGCTGTCCGGAGTTTCAAACCCTCGGTTGGGTTTCTTCCCAGTTTCGTTGTGATCTATGTCCCTTCGCCCATTGTCATGCCCGATCCGCCCGCGTTGCTCTCGTCTCTCTCTCGGCCTGCTGCGCTCTACCAGATCCTCCCCCATCACATTCTGACGATGACTCAAATCACCTAATCTATGGCGGACTTTGCTACTGCAGCCATCGCAATGTCCGTAAGCAACGCTTGCACACGCATCAAGTCGCAATCTCGCACAGGGCTGGCGTAAAATGATTCATAATCGGAGCCTGCGCTTCGCGGTCAGTCAGCAGCCCCCTCAGGCTGCCAGTCTGTGGGCTTGATTGGACACCCAAGGCCCGTCAGCGTCGTTTATCTTCCCCAAGTCCGTTTAGCTCCGCCAAAGAGTCACGAAAAAGCCAAAAGGTGATTTGCAAGCCGGCGGCATTAGCTGAGGCAGAGAGTAAGTTACCATGGGGCATTTCTCAGCAACGCGAACCTTAATCGTTATTTGACGCCCTGTCGGTGTCGCGATCATGGTTGTAGACTCCGACCCTGATGACTCTTGCTAGTGGTTTTTGGCGTAGGTGTGACTCTTCATCCTCTCGTGCCGCAATCGCTCCCACTGGCTCTACTCGCGAGGTCTATCCAAGACATTGTCGGCATCTCGTGCCATCCCGCTTTATTTGTCACGATCACAAGCAAAATGACATGCCGACTCCCCTTGAGCTTGACCAGACTTGTCATTCCCATTCTGTTGAGGCCCTACCAGTAGTACCTACGGAACACGACACACGGCATAAGCCTTATGGACTGGCCGTTATGTGATGTCCGTTATGCTGCATGCTCTGGCCTTACGTGCCTGAACACGTTAACACCGACATATCATCCACTGAGCGGTGATTGACCAACCCCGTGTTCCGTATTCAATGTCCGCATAATTAGCATCCCAACGCAGTCCAGACGCCATCACCCTCAGGGCAAGCTCCGCCCCGCTCGCATGGCTTGCCATGACTGGGACTGGGGCAATGGCAGCCAGCGCGGTGAAGGCCAGGTGAAGAGGGCGCAGCGGAAGTTTCATCCTAAACCAATGTCCGCGTCGCTGATCCGCGCAGCAGCGGAGAGGTACGTATCCTCGTTCTGCGCCCTTTGGTAGGGCTGAGCTTATTAAATCGGCCGCCCTGTGTGTCGTGCTCTCAAGGGGACGGAGGAGCGAATGCGAGCATTGCGAGCCAATGATGAGGCTCCAATCACTTCTTCACTGCCATCATGGGCTTGTCCTTGCCCACGTAAGCCAGCCCATCCCTACCTAAGTACTTAATTAACTTTCTTCTGTGGCTCTCCTCGTTCAGGGTATCATCCTGCGAAGGGCGTTGCCTGGGGCATTCTTCAAGTTGCAACTACCTTTCCGCCAATCTTGTTCCCTTTTACCACTAGTTTCCAGGCACACTGTCGAAGGCCTCAGCCCTTGTCTTGTCTTTTAACTGTTTACAGTTATTGGATGCCTACGTATTCACTTGTAGCTTACGCCGCAATCCAGTCATCCGCGAGGCAGCAGTACTATCATTCAACTGACACGATTCGACGTGCATCAGTCGACGCGACGACGCGGTGGTTCCGTCGTGAGGACCCTGTCGGCCGGTGTTGAGCAAGTCCCGTCCATGTTCTCCGCCGGCAAGATCGGACTTTTTCCAATACCGAATCCACCGGTGCAAAGGCGGGATTGAGGGAGAGCCACAGTTTCTTGAACTCCGCTTTGGAAACTTTTTCCGACCTTCTTTTTCGCTTCCATTGTGGAGAGCGGTTCGATGACTGGTCGGCCTCGGTGTAATTCTCTTCAAAATCACAAGTCCAGTTATGTAATTTGAGCCTTGTTCAAGAGTGCAATGTCCGTGCAGGCAACCTTCGATCCCAGTTCCACCGAAACTTGCAGTGTCCACATTGTGTAAAGGAGGGATCAATACGATAATTCTCGGCACCAGCCATTGTAATTGCGTCTTGGTTGGGATATATTCGCGGTTGCACCCTTTCTTCTTTACTTCACCGAGTCTCAAATGGCATGACAGCTTTCAAATTGCATGAAACATTGTTTGTGGAGACAGGGGAAACAGCCAAAGTCCGCGTACGTTTTTTCTGTGCCACAAGCGCCACAGTCACGGCAAATAACAACAAAGGCACAGGCCGTGCAGCTGGCGCATCTCGTGCAAGCCTCTGGTTGGTGAAAGAACCTTCGGCCTTGTGCGAACCACTGACCGCTGGTACGGTTAAGTGTTCTGACCGATACAGTCAGTGTCGCCAGCAGCGAAAAGGCGGAGATTGGATAATTGTCTGGGACATTAATAATAATAGTGAACGTGGTAGAGTGAGCAGGTGCCAAAGCCCGCAGCCCGCAGCCCGCGCGGCGCCGCGACACCACCCCCTTCTAGGGATGGGTCAGCTTCTGGGCTGAGTGAGAGCGAGAGCGAGCTGGGTTTGGCTTTTCTAGTGGATGGTCCCTTAATTCTGGCTTTGTCAGGATGTCCGGCCACTAGAAACCTTCTCGGCCGAGGCAGGGGCTCTGGGGGTATCTCTATCAAAGCACGGTGCCGACGATCCAGCGTGCATCGCTAAGCAACAACTAGCGGCTCGATGCCTATTTTTCATCTTGATTCCTATTGCGAATAATCTTGCTGAGCGAGAACCTTCTACATCCTGCTGGCGACTCTTCGGTAATCTCACAGAGCCTCGTCTCCTTATTTCTCCAGGATTAATGACAAACCCTTCCGTTAGAGATTGAATCCACTCTTGCTTTTGAAACTCGGGCCCGAGGGTGACGCTAGGTGTCCTTGTGACTCTTCTTGCCGGGCATTTTTCGCTTTCTGGTTGGGTGAAGCATCCCGACCCGACAAGTTCCAGTTCCGGCCGTCTTGATTGCGGAGAGCTACGGACTTTGTCCTGGCCGATCTGCCGATAACGTGGGGAATGCGAGAACGCTCTTATCTTATCTTTTCCCCTGCGACTTCGTTGTTTATTTCCCAAGACCGATGACTCCGTCGGACACTACCTAGGTATTCGCAGTTTACGTATTGCCGTAAAGTCCGGTAAGTCTGACGTCGTCCACCCGCTTGGTTTGATGGCGTTTCTGCTCTATGTCCTAATTGGCAACTGATTCGACACGTTTTTCACATCTAGGCTGTCGACGTTAACAATAGTTGATGACGTGATGATTGCCGGGTTAGTACTGCCTTTCGATGCCTTTGGTCTTATTCGGGTCATGACATGACCACTACACGGCCTTGTGAGGCGCGAACTACAACGCCCTCCGAAGGTCGGAGCCGTCAACGCCAAAGCCATGTATGCTAGGATCCTCGCCAGGATGCGATCGACCGATCAGATGGACTCAATAGTCTTGTCTCAATCGGGGAGGCGATTCGAAAAGTACGCCGTGTGCTTGGCTGCCGTCAAACAATGAATGGCATACGTCACTGTAGGGTACGTATGGATCGCCAACCGTCGATGCGACTAATACCTTGCAGAATTAATCACTTGGCGCTCAGGGACCACGTTTGAATTGACGACATTCGGTGACGTAGATACATTTCAACGTGAGCAATGAGTGTCCTACACCATTGTGAGCCAAGCCGGTTGACACATCAAGTTGTTGAAGTTCGAGCCGTTTGGCGTGGGTTGGGTTGTTGATAGACTGGCCCGCCCTTCCCAGCAAGGCTACTCATTTATTGTCGATTACAACGTACCCAAAAGATCAACCCATGTCTATGAGCGCACCACTCAGCTTGGAGCTGTTGTGCAATTCGAAGGTGAGCTTTTAGCCAGTAGTAGCCATAGTGACAGCAGTGGCGACATTTGCGCTTGGCTTCTGATACTTCCCAGGCCACTATTATCCACAGCATTGGCCTTCAAGCTCGCATGGCCACATCCATTTCACTAAAATATAAACGGTTTATTCGCCAAGCATCTCGATCGAGAACCCAGGTGTGGGGACAGGCAGTTGATACTTGATCAGATTCAATCCCATCAACAAGGCCTGTTTCGCGCTCAGCCGCAATTGTAACCCATGAAGATGTAGCTGGGGATAGCCACAATGGGGACTAACAAGAGCCGCGTTGTTGACATCACCTCGCAAGGCACTGTACATGCCACCGAGAGCGAGACCTGCCCATGAATTGCGCAACCCGTGCTACCATTGACTGTCAGTCTCGTTGGCACAGGGCCAACTAGCCAGAACGCGACTCCTCAGCACTGAGACGCTCGAGTTGTGCGTGTATGACGAAGGAGAAGCCCCTAGTTGCGCCATTCTGTCGCACACATGGGGCAATGATGAGGCCCTTTACCAGGTTTACCAGGACTTACACTGCGATCCGTCTGTCAAAGCTGGCTGGCGTAATTCAGGCTTCGTGTAAGTTGACAAGTTCTCTCAACGACAAGTGGATATGGATGAACACTTGCTGCATCGATAAATCCAGCAGTGCCGAGCTGTCCACATCAACTCCATGTTTCGCCTAGTATCACGAAGCGACTATCTGCTACGTCTATCTCGCCGAAGTTCTTTTACCAACCTCTGGAACAGTGGATTACAACACGTTTCTGGGCGGGGGCCGATGGTTAGCTCGTACATGGACCTTGCAGGAACTCCTTGCGCCGCGGTTTCTTCAGTTCGGCTCGTCGGACTGATGCCTTGTTGGAACTAGAGAGGATCTGACCACGAACCTCGAAAAAGTTACAGGTATTGATGCGGCGTACTTGGACCACTGTCACAAGAGCTTGGCCTCCGTGAGTGTCGTGAGAGAATCCGCTGGGCCTCCAGGAGGGAGACTGCCCGTGTCGAGCTGGAGATCCGCCATGATGGTATTCGCATCACATCGTAACTCCTCTACAATGTAGACTATAGCAAGACTTCCTTAACTGTATTACCCTTGTCTTGAAAGCGACCACAATGAGGGCCCCTCAGCCAACCACAACCTGCGAGTAGGAGACCTACGCCGTGGAAGACCACAACTCTTAGAACATGTAGCAGTGCAGACTTCGTTTCGTACAACAGCCGACCTGAACGGGGCTTGGTTATCCAGACTGTTCCCAGGGAATACGCGACACAAGGTGTTTGTACTGTCACTGCGTAGGGCTATGAGGTTCCTGCAACTACCCCGACCCGTCCACCCCAGGGTTGTAGCATAAGTTTCCCCGTCATAGTGCAGCTTAACGGACCTTCTTTACCCAGACTTGCTCTGGTTCTACGCTTCAGATATGACTATATATAGCATCCTCTCTAGGGGAGTTTTAACGACTTCGAATAGCAACATGACCCGCCAGTGTATGGCTATAATTATGAAATGAGAAACCTACATAACTGACTTGTTCGGCTTCCCGATAACTGCGACCCCGAGCAAGTCGCAGCCATACTTGAGGCCAAGAATCGGGAGACTCTGGCCTTGATGAAGTTGGTAAAACTGTATACCAAAACCATCCCGTGTGAACTTGTTGGTGGTCCTGCCAATGATCATCAGAGTCGTGTAGCACCGTATGTATCATATCCTATGTTCAAACTGTTGAGTCTTTCAAACTATCAACGTCCAGTCCAGCACACTCAAAGTTAAGATTATAGTGAAGAAACGATAACGCTTTTGTGCAGACATCTAAATATCTGGTATCTACTCCACTCGAAGCTTCTGCTTTGTCCGCTTCCGCTTCCCGCCAACTTCCCGTCCCTCCTCCACCTCCAACAGGGCCTCGCGCTTCTTCTCCGATACAATCTTCAGGGCGTCCCGGACCACTCTCGTCTCCAGGTTGACACCCTCCTCTTCCCAGGCGTCCATGGGGCGGCCGACGCGCTCCTCGATCGTCAAGGCCAGCTCCACATCGCGCTGCCCGACAAAGCTGACGGCTTCTCCCTTGCGGCCCGCACGAGCTGTACGACCGACCCGGTGAATGTAGTCGTCAGGGTCGCGGGGGAGGTCATAGTTGATAACGAGGCTGACCTCGGGGATATCAAGACCTCGAGCGGCTACGTCGGTTGCCACGAGGATACGGGCCGCTGACGCACGGAATCGAGCCAGGTTGTCGATTCGCTGTCTTTGGGGCAGCTTGGAGTGTAGAGAAGTGACTCGGTGGTCAAGCATTCGAAGCAAATGATGAAGGTAATCAGAGGTCGAGGTGCGGTTACAGAAGAGAATGACCGTTTTGTCGACATTCCCCTCAGTAAGCAAGAACGTATGAAGATAGTGCTCCTTGTGCGTGACGGGGACCTTGATGTACATTTGCTTCAGTGTTGCCGGAATAGCCAGCATTTGGGTGTCAACCTCGCACACAAACACCGGCTGCTTGCCCGGCTTGATGGGCATATCTTTCAAGGCACGGACTTCTGGGGTGATGGTAGCAGTGAATAGCAGTGTCTGTCGTTCCGTGGCTGGAGGCAACACTGAGAGGCACTCCTCCACGTCGGGAAGCATGCTGCCATGTCCAGTCCCGTTGAGAAGCCGATCAGCCTCATCGAGAACCACGTATCGGACTCTCCTCAATCCACAGATGGTGTCCTCTCCAGATGTACGCACATGATCGGCTAGCCGACCCGGAGTCGCAATGACGACATGCGGTCGCTTGCCGAGCTCGATGGCCTGAACACGCATATCGGAGCCTCCTGTCACCAGGATGGCCTTGAGGCTTTGAGGGGATGAAATGGCTTTGAACTGTTCAAATATCTGGAGAGCCAGTTCGCGCGTTGGCGTCAAAACGACAGCAAAGATACCAGTAGGATCCTCAGCCCATTTCTGGAGAATTGGTACTGCAAACGCGACCGTTTTACCAGAACCTGTGCGACTTCCACCAATGCAATCTCTTCCCTTCAAGATTTCAGGAATGCAACCTTTCTGAATACCCGTCGGTCGCTTGATAGCCATGTTTCCCAGAGACTGGACGAGCCATGGCCGGACGTTGATTGCGGAAAAGGTAGTATTGGGGTCGACCGGAGCGAGGATTGAGTTCTTAGGTGTGACCAAAGGCTTCGCCGTGGACTCCTTCTGGTCTACTTGGGTGTTGCGCCTGATACGGGAAGGCGCCTTGATTGTAGAAAGCACCTTGGCCAGCTCTTCATCCTCATCCTCGTCATCATCCTCGAGTTCTTCCTTGTCGTCTTGATCCTCACCGTCGTGGGGTATTAAGGACGGCGAGGTTCGCCTACGCTTTCGGGATGCGGCATTGTCGAGATAATCGGACTCGTCAGACGATGAGGCCACATCAGACGAGGCGTGCTCGTCTGATACTGCAGTCGCGTTATCGGGATCGGCGGGCGACATCATGGCGCGTCTCTATAAATTGCAGGAGTTGCGAGAATCCAATCGAGTAGCTCGACATCCAACCAAGCAAGGCAAGCAGAAATTTTGGCGGTGACAAGCGTCGCAAAATCAAGAGGACCCTGCTGTAGGTTCCCCACTTGACGGCACGTCGCGGATGTAGTGGGGGTTTAAGAGTGCAAGTCGAGCCAATTGGGGAGTATTGATATAAACGCGCGCTTAGAAGCGCACCGTCGATTGGCGCCACGTCCCTGGATGATGCAGACAGGATCCAGGTTCACTAATTACTCCTAGCCAACTAGTACCTTAGTGCTCAATGGTACTATCCTCACTCATTTCCTCTATACTTTCCCCTCAAGGTAGTTATCCGGGCACCGCACGCATTCCTGTTGCAGAGGAGGACGAGCCGGCAGCCGGGCGCTCTTCCGCCATTGTTCACCGTGTGAGAGCGACTGGCGAAGCTGACAGGCCTCAGGCTCCTTGCAGCAAATGAGAAGGCGTTGCTAGGATGCGGTCAGCTGCGACGTAGAGTAGTGATGTGACAAAGCGCCACTTGTACGGCCGTACTTTGTTGACTGATAGGCTTTCAATTTAGGTTCATCACGGGTAAGATTACTGCCCATTGCCACGATCAAATTACCTTACCAGTGAAAGGAGGGGTTGCACAGATTCAGGGGTAACGTTGTCAGACTTTGAATGTTGATACGGCCAAGTGTCAATCAACCTCGAAACTATTCCTCAAGGCGCTCTGTGACACGTGCTTAGTCGGACTTTAAAGGATCGATCGTTCGACGTCCAAAGCATTGGCTCGCGGTTGGGCCACGTTTGATGTAAGGTGAGTGCCATTGAGCTTTGGTCCTGGGGAAGCACGAATAGACCCCACAGAGATATCGTGCGTTGGACTACTGCAACCTGATTACGATAAACTTGAGAAGTACATGGACTCCAGCTCATCGAAAGGCGAAACTATGTCGACGACAGAAGCGAGAGAATGCAGCGGTGTTGAGACTAGCAGTTCCAGTCAGAAGAGAAAACGCCGATGACGAGGATGACCGGCCAGCAAACGTGTGAGACGTCGACTTGTCAATCTATTCGTTCGTCATCTTGACTCTCCCTCTTGGCGCGCCAGAGGGTCTGTGGCTTACACATGTACAGAAGCGCCGAGAAGGCGCATGGCAGAGAGCAAAGGGGAGGAGAGAGGTTTCCGATGCCAATCATAAATCCTGCTTATTGATGCTGATGCTGATGCTATGGCGATGCTAATATCGATGATCTTGCTGGGCCTCGACTGGTCCGTCGTGGCGCTTGATGGTTGTACATACGTTTGTTGGTGCTTAGTTGTCTCTTTTTGCTCTGGATCCCAGCACCACCCCTTCAAGAATATTAGACCGTGCGCTGTACTGAGTACGAAATGACCAACGAGACAACAAACGACGCGCGTGTCGTATGGTTCAAGTTACATCTGGCTACAAGACTCCCGCACGCTGATGACTTGGTACAGAACCACGTCACTTACAGGGCGGGACTACATCCAGGGAATCTGAGACAAAGGCTCAAACAGCGAAACCACAGAAAACCCGCCTTCCAGGGCTAGCCAGCTTCCAGCTTTCCCTTCCATGGCCGCCGCCCCGCCTGTACCAACGCTGCAGGGGGCTTTGAGGCGATCCAACCGCTGCATCGATCCCCGCCGAGGCCCGCCCACGGAAGCGCTGTGCTGCCATTTGCGAGAACAGGTACCTATCGTACAGGGGTGACCTCACTGAGCCTACAGGGTCACAGTGGCAGTCACAAGACGCTCCATCCCCATCCCCATCCCATCCCACTTCTTACCTAGTACCTAGGCCCCCGAAATCCACCCAAGCCCTCTCTCACGCATCTGGTCCTCTCTCTCTCCGTCTCGCCCTCTCACATCTTGTCGCATCTTTATCTTCCCCCGTTTCGGATTTATACAACGACGCATCGGTCGTCGCCACGCTGTTTTGCATCTCCTGGCCCTGTCACAGCGAATTTTCTTTGGGCCGAGTTAGTCCTACCATTGCTCTCCACAAGTTACGAATCACCCATTCCCCGCTCTCTCGCATCGGCTGTTGTCACTGCGGCTGTCTCGCTTCCCAGTACTGCGACTACGACCACGATCACGACACCACCGCAGTATTTCAACCTTTAGTCCTACTCCCTTGTTGTTCTCGCCCCAAGATCTTGCTCATTCGCTTCAACATTCGCTACCGTTTCCATCGATACTTCGTTAGATCCATCAATGAACGTAGATTAAGCGATTTCAAATATACTGCAGCTGCTATCCTGACGACGACGCCGGCCGATCGACGACTTTGCTTCCGTAACCCCGACTGCACGATACCGCGTATAGCTTCTCTTTGAACAGAAACCCAGCCGAGCTTGCATCGTGATTTATCCTGTCGACCCCTTCACTATACTTCTCGGCGAAATCCCCTACAACTGCCCAGTAGCTGTGTCAAGCAGCGCTCAGCATCGCCCACATGGCCGACCAACAACCACAAGGTTCTGGCTCAGCTCCCCAGCCTGTACGTTCGCTCTGCTGCCTTTGCCTGCCTCATTTCCTTACTGACCCCTTCCAGCAACAACCTCCTGCTTCTGTTACTCCCATCTCTCTCCCGACGCAAAACACAGGTCCCTCTCCTGTTCCTCTTCTTCGTCCTGCTATTCCCGGAGCCAGGAGTGGCGGGGCTCGTACACCAAGACTCGGCCTCGCCATCCCGCCGTCTCCCAATGTCAAACCTGTCGGCAACCAGGGTGCTCCGCTTGCTGCGCCATCAAGGCCTCCTCTACCGACCTTGCACCTTGCGACTCCTATGGGAAGCCAAGTGGTCCCCCAAGAGCAGATCCCTCGATCACAATGCGCGACCCAGCCATCAGCAAGCGGTGGGAGCGAGAGTAGCGCGGCTCACTCAAGGTCTGGCAGTTTTGGACCGTTAGACGGTAGAGCTAGTAACCCTACCTCCGCCGGATCTCAATACTCGGCTCTTTCATTCGCTTCACAGTATGGCATCGGCGTGTCGAGACCTCAGGGAACTCCAGATCCTGTGTCGGCCGTAGGGTCTATGTATTCCGAGAGGAGCGAAGGCGGAGTTTCGATGGAACGAGATGGCAGCTTGCAGGGATTGGAAGCTTTCGATAAGCTAAGCCTCGAGAAGGCGAGGACTCTCGATGTTGATGAGCTGGATGAGGAGGGCTGGAGAATTGCTAGTACCGAGAACAGGATCGTGGAGATAGGCAATCTTGGCGAGGGTGCCGGTGGTGCCGTCACAAGATGCAAACTCAAGGGCGGCAACACTGTGTTTGCTCTAAAGGTGAGAAAAGGCCGTCTTGCCCAATCTGGCTCCAAGTACTAACACACTATAGGTCATCACCACAAATCCTGATCCGGATGTCAAGAAGCAGATCCTTCGTGAGCTCGGATTCAACAAGGAATGCGCTTCAGACCATATCTGCAGATACTATGGCGCCTTTGTCGATCCTGCCACGGCCACCATCTCTATAGCCATGGAGTTTTGTGAAGGTGGCTCGCTCGACAGCATCTACAAGGAGGTTAAGCGCCTAGGCGGCCGGACAGGAGAAAAGGTTCTCGGAAAGATTGCCGAGGGCGTTCTGGGAGGTCTCACTTATCTGCACACCCGCCGCATCATCCACCGAGATATCAAACCCTCCAATATCCTTCTCTGCCGGAATGGCGCAGTCAAGCTTTGCGACTTTGGTGTGTCTGGCGATTTCGGTACTAAGGGCGAGGCCAACACCTTTATCGGCACCAGTTACTACATGGCTCCTGAGCGCATCACTGGCCAATCCTATACCATCACTTCAGATGTATGGTCGACAGGAGTTACTCTGCTTGAGGTTGCGCAGCACCGTTTCCCGTTTCCAGCCGACGGCACTGAAATGCAGCCGCGTGCTGGACTTATCGACCTACTTACGTACATCGTTAGGCAACCTGTGCCCAAGCTGAAGGATGAGCCCGACATGGACGTATACTGGAGCGACAACTTCAAGTACTTTATCGAATGCTGGTACGTTGAGTTTGGGACATGGTTTCGAGGATCGCTACTGACAAAGACTTTAGCCTGGAAAAGCAGCCCAACCGCCGAGCGAGCCCCTGGAAGATGATGGAGCATCCTTGGATGGTCGAAATGCGCACCAAGCGCGTCAACATGGTGAAGTACCTGTCCTTCGTTTGGGGCTGGGACGAACAATCCAAGGCCGCCTAGTAAACTTTGGAACACCTAGCTTCTGGGTAAATATGAGAAAAAGAACCGGCAGCTCCCATCCGTGCCACAAGCTAAAAATGAGACTGGCTTATATGACGACATCACTCACAACATGCTTCTGAAGACACGAAGAGGGCTGGGTTTGTGTCGTAAAGCTTTCATTCGAGATATATGTCTGCGGATACGCCGTGGGAATGGATGGATGGCCATGAGCTTTGAGAGACGAGCAAAGCATAACACGACAGTCAGCCCGGCAGCCGATTCGTGAAAGGTCGGAGTAGAGTTACCATGAGGATGACAGGAGGAGGCATCGCCTTGCATAGCGAATCTGGTTGGAAACGAAAGATTGTATTGGAAACCCAGCAAGCCTCGACAGGAGCTGAGATTTCCTGTAAAGCGCTTCATCAGCGTCACCTTTCTATGTACTTTCCCACTGCAAATAGATGGGTATCATATTCACGGATAATACGTCTCTCTCTTATCTTTTTCCTAAAAATTGACACTGCCCTCGTACGCGCTCATCGTGATCACTCCGTTGCCGCCGCTGGTGTCTCCTCTGGGGGATCGCCCATGAGCTCTCGTAACGCAACAGTCGCGTATGCGCTGCGCCCCAGCTGGAATTTGACAATTGCCGCGAGCTTGTTGGCCTCTGGCGCCGTAGGAGTATTCTCGGCCGCCTGGGCACTCTCTCCCCGGCCCTCAGGCGTACTGCCTTCTGTCATTTCAACTTCAGCAGACGCCGACGCATCGCCGTCAACCTTGGCCTTCTTGGAAGTCGACTCGTTGTCGCCATCCTCGCGAGAGCGCTTCCGGCTAGCTCCCTTGGCTGCCTTGATAACGTCGAGGTCAGTCGGGTGCATCTGCTCCGTGTCATCGGCATAGGCGCGGACCTCGGCGGACGGCGTCGAGAGGAAGCGGTTCATGAGCTTGCGGTACCGTCCAGGCAGGCTGAACTCGCGGCGCATTCGGCGCATGTTGTGTGGGTCGAGGGCACCGTTCTCATCACGGCCCATGAACTCCTCGTAGAACGCACCGATGACATTGTCGGGATATACGACATCATAACCTGGCGTGGGAAGCACGACGTCGAAGATGGTGTAGGCACCGCTCTCGGCTTCGTCGGCGGAGATGGAGCGAGCCCGCACAGGTGTATCTTCATCGTCTTCGACAGGATTAATGATATCGTCGCCGTCTTGGTCCTGTCCACTGACGAGGGGTGTGGTCTCTGCAGGAATGATGATTAGATCGCCTTCAACGACCTTTGCACCGTGGAGCTCCCAACGTCGACTCGCGGCGTGGTTCCAGACGTAAGACTGATAGGCGTGTAGGTACATGGAGCGCAGGCCTCGGGTGATATGGACCAGGGAGCCAATAAAGTCGCGTCGAGACTGGGCGCCCTGGCGATTCAGGTGTCTGAAAATGCTGTTTTCGGCGGAGAACCGGCGAGGCATGATATCGATGGCCCTGTCCACGTCTTTGTTGGTGAGGAAGAGCATGCAGGCTTGGTTTCGAAGGTACTCGTCTCTTTTGGAGGGTTCGTCGGGCATCTCGTCTGCCTCTGCCTTTTCTGCAATCTCCGTGTCGTAGCGAAGAAGAGCCTTGACTGCCTCTTCGTATTTCTCACCCAGGATTAGCTGTCCAACCTGGTGCGTGCCGACATCGTGGGTTCCGAAGCGCTGATGGCCAAAATAGTTGATCCAGCCGTACTCAGCCATATGAGCCAAGGCGGAGTCGATACTTTCCTGCAACTTGTCCACCTGTTGTGCGATAGGCTGGAGACTAGCTTCGCCAACCATCTGGCAGCTCTTGATAGCAATGACAAACTCATTGCCGAGCAACTGGCCTAGGTAAATTGACTTGTCACTGTACTCGTAGTCTCCGGTTGATACGCCCCAAATTCGGCCGTTGATACCATTCAAGTTCCGGGTTCGCATGTAGCGCACCGAACAACGCTGCACCGTCGAGGCTCTTCGGTCCTTGGTACCAGCGTATCCAATCACCTGGGGCTTGACCTTGAGGAAACGGGCGATCTGATTGACGGCATCCATGGTATCGCGATTCTCCTTGAAAAGAGTGAAATGGAGATACTCGCCGGCGGGCTTCTCCTCACGCGGACCGCGGCGGTCACGGCCGCCTCGCTTCTTGCTGTTACCCTTGCGCGGGGCCAGAAGGTTTGCGACTATAGCTCCAGTGTCGAGCGTGTTGGTGTCTATCCGAGACTTGAAGATGCGTCGAATCTCCTGGTGTACTTGGCCTCGCTTGGGCCGGTCGTCGATTGGCTCTGAAGTGACTGCCTTCTTCTTCTCGTGGTCGGCGCCAGGTCCAGCCTTATACAGTTCGACGATCTCCTTGGTAAACCTCTCGTCGGTCAAGGCTTCCAGGGCAGCGATATCTTCAGCTGAAACATCAGGGACCTGCTCGGGTTGAGAAGCCGGCTTGGGATCCGCACTCTCGCTCGAGACCTGCTTCTCTGCATTCTGTGCAGGTTCTTCCGCCTTGACTTCAGCGACAACGGGCTCAGCATTGGATTCCTTCGTCACTCCTGGTGCCTGCGACAAGCTCAGTATGAGAAGCAAGGCATTGGGGCCTAGCAAGCCCACTTACCGATGCCTCTTGATCTGCCAGTCCGACATGCTGAAGATGAAGAACGGCGCCATCTTCCTTGATTTCATTTACCTGGAAGTCTGAAAATCTGGTAGAGTTAGAACATTTCGACCTCGGGATTCATGGATGTAGGTACCGAGTGCGCATTTCACCCGTCCACGGTATCGCCAGCGGCGTAACACGTTGACTAATACCCAGGGACCTTGTGTAAGGGGCGCTTCCGCGCACCGTGTAATGAGCCTGATCAGCCATGATGATTGATGATTGTGCTGGCGCGCAATCGTGCTCAATTGGTATTTTACGTGACACGGCTGTGTTTATTCCATATACATAGCTGGCGGGGCGACTGGGAGATCTGTGAATTTTCTCCGGCAGTACTTTTGCGCCGTCCAGGTATAGAAGGCGGTGGAGTCGCAATGGCAACCAGACTTGAGCGTGCCACTGTAAACAGCAGGCGGTCAAGCGCACCTTGCATCATGGAAGACATCCATTTTACGAGATTTTCCGTAACAGTAGAAGTTGCCCTCAGCTATATTGATGTGCTATCGATGTCTTACCAATTGCATGAATGACTGGTCAAGTCCGAGCCTCTCGACTGGGTTTCATCGAGGTACCGAAGAGAAGATCGTGCCAAGTAACAACAGGTTGTTAAAAGTGAAAGAGGTTCAAATCGCATAGAGCTGAAGACAACAAGCTGGCTTTCTATAAATGTTGAGTCTTGCGGATTGCTTTGCACAGATAGCAGTCTAGTGACCCTGACTGAGCTGTCCATGTCGGGTGCTTCTTCATCATACGGAGCAAGAATACTCTGGTTATATCGTATATTCCCATCCAAACTCTCTCTTAGACCCTACGCACTTTCCCTGAAAGGAATCTTGACTGTCGAAAGCCCGCTTAACAACGGATAATATGATATGAGTGACATTGTCGGCAATAGATGCTGTCTTCTGTCTCTGGCTAAGCAGAGCAACTCGGCTGACCCGTAAAAACCGAATCATACCCTGCAAGGATATCCGGTGCACACGTCAAGACGTGCCCCAAACTCTTTATCCACCTTAATATCCCCTAAAGGGGACATGATTGCAAACGGGCTAGAGCCCGATTATAAGTCTGGGTGTCCGCATTCTGACAAATGGATGGTCCTGCCTGAAGGCTGGAAGCTTCGGTTGACTGCATATTTGCCGGTATCTGGCATGTCAACGATGGGTTGTCTACGAGTAAGTACTAGTAGACAAAGAATAGTAAGGAAAGAGACTGTGGCTACAGAACTTCGCAACGTCACCAATACCAACGCAAGCGCGACTGGCGATTTGCGCGGACGGACGCTTCAAAGTCAGGTATAACCCGCCGATAAGATGCAATCCGTCAACAATGAATTACCGAGAAACAATTCCACGGTAAGGACTCAGGCAAAATTCCCACTACAAACCTGGTCAAGAGTTACAGCAAGGCCTGGACTTCGGACTTCACTCAATACTCCACCACGCTGATGAATCCAAGGGACTATCATCTACTCGCCGCGTCTGGGACAATCGCTGCGTCTTGGGTGACCCGGCAGACTTCATGTCTTGCTCACGAAGTAAGAATCCCAGAGCAGGTCTGAAATATTCATTAATGCAGCTAAGCTCACGCAATATAGATCCTTTATCGATCCTCGGTTCTGCTGCGTCCACCGACGAGGATAAACAATCCCGTACATCTACCTGTGAAGAGGCTGTCCTCCTCGAGCTTTGCGATACTGTTCGTGCGAGCCTCCGTGGAGGACACGGCCCTGGGCCACGCTGGGAAGAAGCCATGGGGTTTCTGGCCGCTGTACTGAGGGATGAGACCGATGACAGATTCGCAAGGCCTGCCCTCGAACTCGAGACTATTGAGAATGCGCGTCTCGATAAGCTCCTCTCTGACGTTACTGACCCGGAATTCCGACCCTCTCCAACACCAGCCAAACTTGCAGCGGATATTCATCAAGCAGAGCATCTTCAGCGACGATGGATGGAGCGGTTTCAAGAAAGCTACTTCACCCTTGACCAGGAACGATATCTCAGGCTATCCAAGACGGGGCGACTCAAGGATGTGGCCATGGATCTGAAAAGTGAGAATGGCCGAGTACGTTGGAAAACCAAAGGTTCTGAAACACTGTCGGAACTCGAAGGAAACCTTGAATTTGAGCCAGGGCAGTAGGGTCGCCTTCAAGAACCGGACGTGAGAACTGTTGCTAATAAATATGATGCAGCTGGTGGTTGAACTTGGCCTGCGCCCATCGAGATGGCATCGTTGGCAGTGCACTAGAGACGCCCACCAAGGGGGAGTATGGAGTGGCTGCGTTGCCGCTCTTGACCGGCAGGGAAGATGCTTCGCCAGATGATGGAACAATCAGATACATCAGAGAAGGGGGAATCTCCGACATACATCTATCGCTTATAACCCAGGTTGGCTCGACGATCCGAATCTTGCGTGGGTGTCGACTTCGGAGCCCATTCGCACCAAAAGCCGGCATACGATACGATGGCCTGTAAGTGTTCTTCTGCTGGAGGAGACTCTTTCCTACTAAGTATTGATCAGGTATATCATACGTCAATACGGGCAAAGACTCAACCTTAATACGGAGAAGCACCGTATGATTCTAACTTTGGAAAGAGTCAGCGGGCAACAGCCTATACAGGACATTATCCATATACCCCGCCCCTCAGAACTGGATGACTGGGAATTGTTCGAGAAGTACGAGGGTGAGATGGTCAAGCAGAAGCAGGGAGACCGAAGTTTTATGGACTAGAAGCTCGAAAAAGCCCAGGAGAAAATTGATCAAGATCAATACCTGAGATTCGCTGCCTTTCATGCCTCGATGGTGGGAAAAGAAACATAGGATGAACGAAGGAAGATATGGATAGACGGCGGTTGAGTTCTGAGAGGATTCTCATGGAGCATAAGGATTCGCCAAAAATCGGCATTAGCAAACCGAAAAACAAGTTATCATAAAGTTAATACGCTCTGAAACATATCTCTGCTCCTGCGACCCAGGAATCGAAGACATCAGACACCATACATAACCTATCATTGATGGTAATGACAGGTCAAGACTTAAATGCGAGGTGAGGGGCAAATCACTCGTCTATGGCGGGGCATAATCGCCCAGTTCACCATTCCACTGCCGCCTTCTGCCTCACCAAAGCCAGGGGATCCTCTCTTTTACACGACAACTCCGGAGACAAGATGGGCAAAAACGACAAAAAAGGCGGCGACAAGGGCGGTGGGAAGGGCAAGGGAGGCGCAGGCAAAGATAGCAAAGACAGCAAAGATGCTGGCGGCAAGGCCAAGGGTGCTCAGAGCATCAACGTCCGCCACATCCTGGTGAGTCGTTACAGCAGTTGCGAAAGTGGCAGATTTTTGGCTGACAAGACGGATTGTAGTGCGAGAAGCACGCCAAGAAGGAGGAGGCGCTGGCAAAGCTGAACGACGGCGTCAAGTTTGACGAGGTCGCGCGAGAGTTCTCCGAAGACAAGGCCAGGGCGGGTGGTGCTTTGGGGTGGAAGACCAAGGGCAGCTTGGATCCCAAGTTCGAGGAGGTTGCTTTCGTTCTTGAGCCTAGCACGACGGCCAGTCCAAAACTTGCCGAGGTCAAGACAGAATTTGGCTATCATATCATCATGGTGAGTTGAGATGCTAACGAGGTCTACCTTCTACGAACCCTCTTTGCTGACGACATGCTAGGTCGAAGGACGAAAGTAATTCAGGACGCTTGTCGTGTTAATATAAAGCGATTATCACAGCACAGATGAACATGATTTACGTTTTAGAATATCCAATGATGCCCAATTTTTTTTAATTCCTCTCAATGCAATATGGCCGTAAGACGTTAGGCCTAAACCCATTCAGATGCCAATCGAAATGGCTAGAGTACAACCGCAAAGTCGTGTCGAGCGGCCTCGAAAACAAGCCCGCACCTCTGATCCACTTCACATCCAACGCCGTGGAAACCCTTACTGCTCGGTCTGGAAGTAGTTGAGGAGGATGGATCGCTCCTGAGACTCCTCACCCCAGTCCTTGACAACGACGCAAGAGCAGTTGACGACCTTGCGAGCGTTACCCTCACGGTCAAGAACGCCTAAAGAGTATCTCATTAGCATTTCAACAGAGAAACAAGATCTTCCCCCTTCGCCATGGTAAAAACGTACAAAGACCGGCCCACTCGCCGAGCTGCTTGCCGTCGGGGATCTGGATAAGAGGGATGTTGTGCTCGTTGCAGAGAGCGACAACAAGCTTCTTGTAGGCCTCCTCCTCGCAGTTCTCGTTCAGGACACACATGTGAGCCTGTCGTCGGTCGAGGGCCTTGGAAGCCTCACGGAGACCGCGGGCAAGACCGTCGTGCATCAGAGACAGCTTCAGGACACCCTTGAGGGCGTCGAGAACGGACATCTGGCCCTTGGGGGCATCGCCGGAAACCTCAACAACATCGGCGACCTCGGGGGTGTTGTCTTCTACGTCCGACTATCGCCAAAAAATTATTAGCGAACCATGCCACCAAGACCGAATTTCTTCAGCGCCCGTCGCACAAGTTCGAGCCGCGCGCTCGGGGCGCGACGCAGCTGAGCTGGGCAATTGGCGAGAAAAACGTCGGGGAGCTTCAAAAACTCACCATCTTGGATTGATTTTCTTGTCGGGCGATCCTCGAAGATTTCTATGTGTATCAGGGAGGAAAAAAGGTTGGAAGGGGGGGTTAGATTCGTGATCTGGAAGTGTCTTCGTTGAGTGTCACGGAGATTTGCCGAAATCTAAACGACCGAGTGCGCAGACCCTTAGGGCATTTTGACGTGCACGGACCACCAGGGCACACCACAAATCCACTCTTCGACCGACCTACACTTTTTTTTTCCACAGCACGCCTCTCTTGTGACAACCACCCATCAACGGACCAACGACAATTTTTGAGGTATGTATGGCTCGACGCTCGAAAGCGATTCGAACTCAAAAGGATGATGCCTTTCACCATGGCAGGGGAGAGCAATCGAGAGCTTCGCCGGCCGTAAAACGCCAGATCTGACGATGAACCGACGGATGCATTTTCTGTGCCGGCGATTTCCTCGCGATACGCTTCTCCTCTTCAGCACTGGGCGGCAGAACCCTCGCGATCGATCGTAGAGGGCACTCTCCACGCTCACGGCCTCGGGAAGGCTAACACGGACTCTTGTGGCAGATACCTCATTTCCCGTCCCGACTTGAGAATCTCCGTCTCACAATACCGCCAAAATGGTCCGCACTTCCGTCCTCCACGATGCTCTCAACGCCATCAACAACGCCGAGAAGGCTGGCAAGCGCCAGGTCCTGATCCGACCTTCTTCCAAGGTCATCATCAAGTTCCTCCAGGTTATGCAGCGTCACGGTATGTCGGATTTTTCTTCAACTTTTTACCTTGGACCCAGCCCCCTCCTTTATTCGGCATGATAACTAGGGCGATGGTCGATACTGCACCACGACTCCGCCCCTATAAATTGCCGATAGATTCAAACTCGGAGATCTTACACGTTTTTCTGATTTTAAAACTACCCATGACGTCTAACGTTTACTCTCACGAAACATCCTCTGACATTATTTTTCTTCAGGCTACATTGGCGAGTTCGAGGAGGTCGATGACCACCGATCCGGCAAGATCGTTGTCCAGCTCAACGGCCGCCTCAACAAGACCGGTGTCATCTCTCCCCGCTACAACGTCCGCCTCGCCGACCTCGAGAAGTGGGTTGTCAAGCTGCTGCCCGCTCGTCAGTTCGGCTACGTTATCCTGACCACCTCTGCTGGTATCATGGACCACGAGGAGGCCCGACGCAAGCACGTTGCTGGCAAGATCATTGGTTTCTTCTACTAAATGGGACGGGATTTATCAAAAAAGTTTTTATGAAAAGAACCTGGCATTCTCGGCGTTAAAAGGGGATAATGATGACAATGACCGATGCGATTATAGTAGCCTTGGAGCTGTTCGCACACGCGAGCACTAGAATTGAACCTTGACGAGATGCTCAGACTACCGATTCAATTTGCTGCTGTGAAGTCCTTGTTAACCTGGATTTGATGTCTTGCGTGTCGTTGTAAACATCCATGGTCAGTTCTGACAGAATTAGCATCTCAGGTCATTTGAAGACACCACGGGCTTCGTCCCATGGAGACGGCAGTAGGAATATTATGTCAGCGGTCACTTGTTTCGGGGGGTTTTATTCATACGATGCGATTTATTAGTTTCTCAGTCGTCATTGCAAAGCGACAGGTGAAAGGTTCCTGAGCTTGGCAGGCCTCGTTCATTGGCAAAATGATTTGGCTCGGAGTCGTTGTGGCAACGTTGTTTGGGTGTCCACAAGCCACCCCATTTTGTTTATTTCCACGGGTTTGACCAATGACATCTCTCCAAATGACACCAGTTCGTCCAGCATCTCTTGGTTCCAGCTTCAACTTAATTCAAGTCAGTGATATTAGGTGCATAGTTGCTTAAACCTCAATAAGTCCTGGTCTCAATTACAGCTATGAGAACGTCATCGTGTTGACGCATCTATCAACATTCCAACCTCTGTCTGGCACAGAGTTCATCCAATCATACAATGTCGTCCTTTTCACCCTATCGAGCGTTACAGCGGCGTCAAGTGTTTTCCATTATATGCATCGCCTTGTTCTTCCTCTGCGCTTACAATCTGCTGAGAATACAACCAGAACAAGTTGGGACTTACCAGACACCAGCTCAGTCACAAATCACCCCAGCATCGACGGCCCCTCAAGATGAGACAGTGGTTGAAGGAAGCCCAGAACCGATGGATGTTCCTGGCTCAGGATCGCATCCCATATCTTATCTTACGAGTAACTCGAATCGCGAGTTTGAAGAGGTGAAATCACGTCAGTCGAAAACCCTCGATGATGCGGTTAGAGAGTATCGAAGGCGATATGGGATACCACCACCGCCACATTTCGACAAGTGGTTCCAGTTCGCAAAGGACAACGGGGTCAAGATGGTTGACGAGTTTGATACGGTTTACGACTTGATCACACCCTTTTGGGGCTTGAAGCCTAGGACTATTCGAGCTCGGGCAAAGGAAGCTCTTGGATTCGACAACGGGTTGATTGGAGTGTCTATTCGGAATCACAAAATCACTTATATCCAAAACGGCGAAGAGTGGCAGCAGAATGCGACAAGAGGAATGATGAGCAAGTTCCTTCAGTACCTCCCGGATATGGACCTCGCCTTCAACTTTCACGACGAGTCGCGAGTTATTCTTCCTCACGAGGATCTAGCGAGACTGGTCAAGACGGCCAAGGAAAGAAATATGCCCGCTGCTTTTGCGGCCTCGAAGCCTGCCAATGACTTTACTCAGACGAGCCTAGAGTTGCACGACGGCAAATCCTTTGAGGAAACAACTCTAACGCGATTCAACTCTTTTGCGCATCAGTCGACTTGGTCCCATTCCCGCATGTCATGTCCGCCAGATACCCCAGCTCGATGTCTTGAGGAGGATGAGAGGGCCGATCACCGGAGCAGATATGGCATGAGCAAGCTTGGATTCATCTACAACACCACTGCCATGTCTGACATCTGTCTCTCGCCCTCGCTCAGCTCTACTTTTGGCTTCTTTGGCGGGCCAAACACGTATAGAGTCGTCCAGGACCTGTTCCCCATCTTCTCCCAGTCAAAGATCTCGTCTTACAGCGATTTGGTGTATCCTTCCCCCTGGGACTGGGCAGGCATGGTAGAATATGACGAGGAGATGGATATGGAATGGGCCAAGAAAGAGAGCAAGCTGTACTGGCGCGGCTCAACGACAGGAGGTTATAGCCGCAATGGGCGTTGGAGGCAACAACATCGCCAGCGCTTCGTCCAGAAGCTAAATGCGCGCGACCAGGCCCATATTCTGACAAACCAGGGCAACCCCAGCTGGACCGCCAGCGAAGTCCCACGCGGCGACTACCGCGATCTCGTTGACGTACGCTTCTCTCACATCGGCCAATGCGACCCCGGCGACTGCGAGGCACAGCGAGCCTTCTTCAACGTCACCGACGCCGTGGACCAACAGGACGCCTGGTCGTACAAATACCTCGTCGATATGGACGGCAATGCCTTCTCAGGTCGCTTCAATGCCTTTCTGCGCAGCCGCAGCCTCGTCTTCAAGCTCGCCGTGTTCCGCGAGTGGCATGCCGAATGGCTCAAGCCGTGGGCGCACTATGTGCCTCTCAGCGTGCAGGGAGACGAGTGGCTCGAGGCGGTGCGCTTCTTTGAGGACGAGCAGGCTGCGCGTGGAGAGGCAGAGCGGATTGCCTCGGCGAGTCGCGAGTGGGCGAAGCAAGCTGTTCGGCAGGTCGATATGGAGGCGTGGTTCTTCCGTTTGATGCTAGAGTGAGTGTACATCTTTTCCATTCTGTTGGACTGACGCGCTAACAAAGGGTCAGATACGCTCGAGTGATAGATGAGCATAGGGAGATCATTGGCTACGATCATGCCAGCGCCAGCAAGAAGCTCCCTCAGGATGAGAGTGTCCACGACTGAATCGTTTATATGATGTACATGTCTTCTTGGTTTTGAATTGCATAGCATTTCTGGGAGCGGCGTCAAGGTTGGGTCATGATATATACTGCGAGGATCTACATATCCATGAGTCTGCGAATCTGAACAAATACACTGTCTTGTTGTTTGAATTTTGCTACGCCGAAATCTATGATTAACCAACCCCTACGCCGCAATTCCTGGGTTCGCTGAACGAATGCCACACTCTCTGTTTGCCCTCAGCATCGTCAACTTGATCGAGCCAGTTGGCCACGAGTGAAAAAGTACAAGATTGTCTGCCCGTCCTCATCGTCTTCAATGAGTACTACTCATCTTCCTCGCCTTCAGCGTCCCGATCCTCCGAATGCGATCTTGAGCGCTGGGCACCCGGGCTGCTGGCTCGGTGGTCGGCATCCTCGCCTTCCTCTTCATTATGATGCTCACCCTCGTGCTCCTCTTCTTCCTCTTCACCTTGACCCCAGCCCAGCGGGTTCTCGCGGTATTGCTTCATGGCGTCTCGCATCAGGTCGGTGGGATCCTCGATGGTGATGTCGAGCTGATCCACCACCTGTTCCTCCTCGGCGATGCCGATCTTGCGCGCAATGTTCTTGGTTCGTTGAGGTCGAATGACGGACTTTTGCATCACGGGATAATAGTAAACACCCTTCTGATTAGGATAGAAAGTGTCCTCGTTGTAAGCGAGAATGATCTCCTCTTCGAACTTGGTTGTGTGGTCCATCTCAGTCTCCTGCGAGGTCTCATACGCTCGGAGCCGGTTGTATTGGAAGCAGCCTCCAGTATCGGTCTCGTGGGTGTAAAGCTCTTCTTCGTTGTGTTCGGGGTTCTCGACATCGAACTTGCGGCGGAAGCGGTCGCCGGCGCTGCCCGATTGAGCGAGGTAGTAGTCGTAATTCATCAAGTTCTGAGGCTTGGGGTTGTTGGCAGGATCCTGCTCGTGAGCCGCGAGCGCCGCTTCGTAGGCCTCTTCCTCCTGTGGTGTTCGGTCTATCGGTCTGAAAAGACCACTAAGTAGACGTTTATCGAAATCGCTGGTGCTCGATACGGGGTTTTGGTGGAACTTGAGGGTAACGTATGCACCCGAATCAGGAAAGGCATCGAGGTCGGGGATGAGAGGCGAGGCGTCGACGAGCTTGAGGTGCTTCTTGCTGGGATGCTTGACGCGTTTAGGATCCTTGAGTTCTTGCTCAGCAATGTCAAAGCCCTTGTCGATCTTGCGCTTAATAGCCTGAGGAGAGTCGGCGGCAGCCTCTACAGGGCGACGGGGTTTGTTGGCCTTGGCTAGCAGAGCGCGAGGCATAGCTCCATCGTGGCGCTTGGAGACGGTAGACGAGATGTATTCTGTTCTGCGGAGGAAGGAAACGTTGGCTTCGGCGACCTTTGGCTTTCCCAGAGCAGCAATGGGCCTTAAGAGCGGTCTATCGTGAGGGTGAAGAGTGGGAGCATGGGCAGGCGCCTGGATTGCTGTGCAAAAGTCAGCTTCAGCAGCTCGCATCGTCGCGAGAGATGACACTCACACCGTTCATCGCCATCGAACACGCCAGGCATGCCCACTAAATCAAGGGGCATGCCCAGCTCAGCATCTGCCTCGATGTTCAGAGGCTGCTCTCTAGCGAGTCGAGAAGCAAAGCCTGGCGTCGTGTACTGGCCGCTCGAGAGGCCCGTGTTGGGGATGTCGAGCAGCTTGGGCGGATGTGGTGGCGGCGGGAGCGCATTGGAGAATCGGATGCGAGCGATGAAGTCCTGGTGAATCATGCGCTCGCCGGAGCGAGGAGCTGAAGACGACATGATTGCCACGATGGCGATGGCCGCCGCGGAAGGGTTGGATGAAGGCGGAGGAGGAATAGGCGCACAATTGAAGTGGTTGATGGGGAGGGTACAAGTGGAAGAGCGGACGAGGGCGCGGCTGAAGCTCGAGGCCAGGGAAATCCGATTTTGCGGCGCAAGGCTGACCCTCTCAAGGCTCCGCGTCGCGCTCATGCATCAAAAACGTAGGAAATCGCCATAACAAGCCAGAAAAACGTACACGGTTTATCATTCAGCGTGTTTTTGAGTTTGTCTTTTTCATTAAATGATTCTCCTGGTGACTCGCGTCGTGCGCTCTTGTTCAGCCGAGTCCCAAGCCTACTAACTCAAGTCTATACCATAGCTACATTCGTTTCGTACACCCAGATCCGTTATCGCCAAGCCCAGGAGTTATCGCCCATCGCACCTCATAATTGCATTGCAACACACGTCTCGAGACACACGTCGCATTATTGCTTAGCTTGATAAAGCTAGCCACTGTGTTTATACAAGGCACCCAAGTATCCTTTCTGCTACTCGATCATGCCGAAGAAAAGTCCGTTCCTTTCACTTCACCGGTGATTTAAGAGCTGTTCTTGGCGTAGTTCTTCTTACCAACAGTGAAAGGAACGTAGCGGTACTTGACCATGTGCTGGATCTGTTTTCGCACTATTGCAGAGTTAGCAATTGAAGTTTGGGATTGACTATCCTCGGCAACTCACTGGTCAGGACGAAGAGGATGATCCAGTACATGACCAAAACCGGCCAGAAGACGGGGACGTTGAAGATCTCGAACCAACTGCACACGAACGAGACAAAGATGGCTCGGGTCGCCCAATACCAAAACTTAAACTCGGGGAGTCGTCGAATGAAGGGCTTAAACTCCTCATCCTGCTTGGTGGGGAGAGTGCCCACGGAACCGTCCTCCATCTCATTGTCGATCGCTTCGTTCGAGGGGTCAAACTTGGGCTGCAGGAAGGCGAGGAATAGGTTCAGGAGGTAGATACCGAGCGCATAGGCGACTGTAGTCACATCAGATACAATGTTAAACGTAGTGGGATACCTGGAATCAAGGCGTACCGATATACCAGCCCTGCGCGAAGAGGATGCGCAGGAAGAAGAGAAAGAGGCAGACAACGGTGCCGACCCACCGGTAGAGGACAAAGGGAGTCGACTGGTCCAGCAGAGCTTGGTATTGCTAAAGTTCACATGTTAAACGAGATCGCTAACAATCGCAAAATCGCCAATGAAAAAGACATACGCGCTGGATCCTGGAGGTGTGAGTGCTGACAGCCTCGAAAGGAGTCTGTTCGGGCTCTGGCGCATTCATCCTGAAGAATGTACAGCGAGTCGCCTTTGTAGATTATGTCGATTGAAACAGGGGCCTCTTGGAGCAGGAGTTCGATGGAGCCGAGAAACAGAATCTCGAACCGTGACTGGAACAGGCCGCGACAATGATTACGTCGAGAGGAAAAGGAGCTGATGGGAAAACTAGGCTGCGATGGCGAATCTGCGAGCGTAGGATCTTGTCACTATGGACTTTTGGCGATGCAGCCACGTAAGGGTTGTTGGTGCAATCCTCCGGGCATTTACCGGCGCAGGAGAAACGGTTTGGCCACTGGTTGGCCTCCCTAGAAGCTCGATAGTCTGCGACCTGATTGGCGGTTGACACAAAAATTACCTCGTTGGAGCTTTGGAGAACGCCCCCTGAACCCCACCTGTCACTGGAGGCGCAGCCATCGCGTCGCGCTGAGCGAGGTGCCACTTTAGGGGACTGGCGGACAGACCATCCCCCTGCGTTGACGCCGTGGTAGCTACTTAGCTACCTTGGTTGTTCTTAGCTGCAGATCCGGGGACATATCTTTGGCATACCTTAGGTAGGTAAGGAGATGACTATGTTCTCCGTACAAACATTACAGCCATTCCCTTTCACTCAAATCAGCCTCTTACAGTCGTTCGACCGGTTCAGATAATCCCTGCATCAACTACTGGTGCAGCTCATCATGGATAGCTCCAGAGATGCCTAAGTACTTAACCTGCTACCTGCCTGCCTGCGTTGGTGGAGCGCTGCAATGAAGAACGGGTAGGCCTGGCACCTGTTCGTCGCTTGGTATACTCCGTACAAAGCGATGCAAGAAAGGCATTGTCCCTGGAAACACAGTTGCTATCAGATAGTCCGTCTAAGAAACATCCTTGGGTCTCGGATAGAACTGATCAAATTCATTCCTAACTCTGTTTCACGTGATTTTCCTCGTTCCAGGCTCTCGGCTCTGTCGTGGATACGGGCGGCTGTTCTCACCTTATCCTCGGCTCGCTTGCGCCGATGCTTGCCAGTTGCGTCACTGTGAGCTTAAGCTCCTCGTCGGTTGGCCCAGTTCCCCAAGCTTCTACTGTACTGTATCAGCTTGAACAATTCGCACCAAAACTTTCATTCTGAGAAGAACGAAGCCTGCATCACTGCTACTAACAACAACGCTTCTTATCAATTCCCTTTTCAGTACTTTCATCATTGCCATCAGCCTCAGCTTCACCCGCCAGAACCTGTCAGAATGAACACCCTCCGCTGCTTGCGACCAGTGGCCGCTCGAGTGCCTTTCCAGCGATCTACTCTTCCTCGGGTTGCTCGCGCATACAGCTCCCAGACCTATGAATACATCCAGGTATCTCAGCCGAAGCCTGGTGTCGGCCAAGGTAAGATCAGGGCCCGGTGATGTGCAATTCAATGCTCAAAGCTTATCCGTGCTCCAGTGACATTGAATCGCCCCAAGGCTCTCAATGCTCTCTGCACACCTCTCATCAAGGAGCTAAATGAAGCTCTTCTTGACTTCAATGCCTCCAGTGAGACTTCGGTCATCATTCTGACTGGCTCTCAGAAGGCTTTTGCTGCCGGCGCTGATATCAAAGAGATGGCCCCTCTCACCTTTGCTGAGGCATACACCAACTCCTTCATCGAGTCGTGGTCCAACCTCACCACTCAGATCAAGAAGCCCATCATCGCTGCCGTCTCCGGCCATGCCCTTGGTGGGGGCTGCGAGCTGGCAATGATGTGCGACCTGATCTACTGCACCGAGAACGCCAACTTTGGCCAGCCCGAAATCAAGCTCGGTACCATCCCTGGCGCTGGTGGTAGCCAGCGCTTGACTCGCGCCATCGGCAAGGCGAAGGCGATGGAGCTTATTCTGACTGGCAAGTCTTTCTCTGGAACTGAGGCCGAGAAGTGGGGACTTGCCGCCAGGACGTTCCCTACCTACGAGGCTCTGATGGAGGAGACGCTGAAGCTGGCAGAGACTATTGCCGGCTCATCCAAGGTGGCTGTCATGGCAGCCAAGGAGGTAGTAAACAAGAGCCAGGACCTGCCCCTTCGAGATGGCGTTGAGTACGAGCGACGAGTATTCCACAGCTTGTTTGGCAGCCAGGATCAGAAGATTGGCATGAAGGCGTTTGCTGAGAAGAAGAAGGCTGAGTGGACTCACTCATGAGATGTATCATATATGAGAGTGTCAAAGTCACGGGGGCTATTGCCGGTGGTTACTTATCTCCTCTTTGTCGCCATTACCGCTGGTAAAACAAGCGATCGTACTCGGGTTTCTACTCTCGATAGATGCGAATACAGACGCCTACCGTATACGGGTCACAAGACGCACGAAGATGCATGTTTACACACCATCTCGTCTACTGCGTGTGGGGGGATGAGACGGCGATTCTCCCAGGATGGATGTAAGCTTCTTGGCGTGATGAACTTGGCGGATAAATGGTCTGAAATGAATTGCCACAAGTCGCTGATAGTTCATGGCAATATGTTAAAAATTCAAGTACGCATCGAGGCAGTTATTCAGGGGTTGAAAGATTACTTGATATACGAAATACTATGGTAGCGCTTGTCGCGCGTGTGAAAGCTCGACGGATAGCCGTATTCGCACTCATGACTTGAGACAGTCTTGCTATCAGCGTCTTGACGTTCTCGCGCCGACGCACACCCTACATACACACATGACCTTCTCTAATAAAAGAGAGACTCGATTCTACAGCACCAAACTCCTTAATCTAAATTTCGGGTTGCGGCCCAACCTCCCCTGTCCTTTGAGAACTGGAGCTCAAAAAAAGTGCGTGCCAATGCAGCTATTTCCGCCTTTTTCGTAGCGCGGGGGATGCCCAGGGCCACCAGAGCCGTCCCCGCCACCCACTGACAGCCCAGATGACTTCTAATCAGCCCAACGCCATTCTCAGCCGGTGCCTTCATACAACATATTAATCCGCGGTCTTCCTCAGCGGAGGCTCTTCTCGCGCGCGCAGTACTATCTCCCCAATGTATGGGCCGTAATCGACGCGATATATCATGAATGGAGTCTCCAAAGGCTGGCCTGGACCTGGAAAAGGAGCTGACGTGCTCAGTAGGTTTCCCCGCCTTTGATCTTCTCCATGCCCTATCACTACCAACGGTTACTGACCATTGTGCAGATATGCACGGAGCTCCTTTACCAACCTCTGACGCTACTTGACTGCCTTCACACCTTCTGCGGTGCCTGTCTTAAGGAATGGTTTACCTTCAAGGCTGCAGCCGCTGAGCGATCGCCAAACCCACCAGCTCTGGGGGTGAATGTCTTTACTTGCCCATCATGTCGAGCACCCGTACGAGATACCCGGCACAATGCCACCGTTGTTACTCTTTTGGATATGTTTATCGCCGCGAACCCGGACAAGGACCGTTCGGCGGCGGAGAAGGAGGAAATGGCTAAGAAGTACAAACCGGGCGACCAGGTGCTGCCCAAGATCAATACCCAGAGAACACCGGAGGAGCGTCGCGCAGATAGCGACGACAGGAGACTGCTGGAGGAGGTCCGGGAAATGAGCCTGCAAGAGGTTGGAGTGTCATCATCTGTACCGCCACGAACGCGACGACGACGTGAAAGCCGCTCCGCCGACGACAGAAGTAGGTCGAGCAGAGACCGTAGCTTGGATAGCCGCCATCAACGATCTGGCCATCGCCCTCGCTTGGACGACGGACCGCGGCACAGCTCGGATCAGCCATACATCGAGAGCGAGCGGCGACACAGGCGAAGCGAATCGAGGCAGCGCCAAATCGAGCATCAGTCATCGATCAGGTCACTCATCAGCTCTGCGGACATGAGCGAACGAGATATAGAGAGAGAAATTGAGGACTTTGCCAGGCAAATTCAAGAAGAAGGCCTGCTCGATGGACTTGATTTGGACAATATTGATTTGAGTCGTGACGACGAGCTCAGCAGGCGGATCACGGAAGCGTATCGACGGCGACAAAGGGAACGGACACGCCAGGAAGCCTCACGTAGGGCACGCGCAAGCAGTTATACAGCATCAACGCGACACACGGAACCGGGGACTTCGGATCACAGGATGCTAGCCCCGGACAGCAACAATCGACCAAGAGGCCGACCTCATCCTCATTCCAGGTCTGCCAGCGCCGCGAGTGCTACTAGCGCTGCCAGCCAAACTGAAGAGCGAAGCCGCCCACCGACTGCGATCGCTTCAGCAAATCTAGAGGTGCAGGAAACTGGTCAAAGAACGAGGCGGAGAACTGCTAGTGGCGGCCGCAGCGCGACTACTCCAGTATTTCCAACAACGACGGAGCCTAGACCTACTACGAGGTCGTCAACAGACCTTACGTTGAGGTCACAAACCTCGGACCCAACGCAGTCTCAACCCAGCTTCAGCGAGGGACGCAGCACGAGCACGCCAGTCCATACTGCGCCGTTCCCAAACCCAGCCGAGGCCGCAGCTTCCACAGGCAACCTGGCAAACTTGTCCTTTGCTAATCGCCAAGGAAACCCAGCAAGCGCTTCGGGGCCATCGCTGCCTTCGAGCAGCCTTCCCGATCATTCAGCGGGACGTGGAAACCGAGCTCGCCCTACAGATCTTGCTATTGTCCACCAGGCGGTAGCTAGTCCTCTAAGCAGCCCGACGGTTCCAGGGCATCAGAGGACGAGGTCGCAGCTATTTCCAGAACCTTCCATCAGCTGCTCACGATGCAACAAGTCACATATTGAGTATGAGCTACACTACAACTGCCCGCAATGTGCTGGTGGCCAATGGAATATCTGTATCGACTGCTACCGATCTGGCAAAGGATGCCTCTACTGGTTTGGATTCGGCTACGGTGCATGGGCTAAATGGGAAAAGAAACGCCAGCAGCAAGGAGATAACTCACTTGCAAGGCCGCATATGCTTACAGCGAGTCGATATCGACCTCCTCGCTCGATCCCCGGCGGAGCAGATGGTCGGAAAACACTAACGACCGATGATCCCCGGAATCGACAGGAAACTGGGACATTCTGCGCCAATTGTCAAGCATGGACAAACGAGTGTTACTGGCGCTGCGATGTCTGTAACGAAGGCGACTGGGGCTTTTGCAATGACTGCGTGAACCAGGGGCAATCATGCACACATACTCTGCTGCCTCTTGCTCACGAAGCTACGCACCAAGCTCACAGCAGGCCAGGGAGCCCTCCAAGATCGCCAGGACGACCTTCAGCAGCCACCATATTTAAAGGACCCAATGCCTCAAACATTGGGCCTTTCAAACCACTGTCTTTTGCTACGCGATGTGATATATGCCAGGAGTCCATACTCCCAAGTCAGGCGAGATACCACTGCTATCATTGCACAAGCTCTTTGGTTTCCGACGCCGCTCCAGGCGACTACGACATTTGTTCATCCTGCTATGGCAGCCTCGTTGTGCAACGCCAGATCAGCGCCGAGAATGGTCACTCAGGGTGGAGAAGATGCCTCAATGGCCATAGAATGGTAGTTGTTGGCTTTACCGATGGCAAAGTCGGGCAATGGAGGTACATAGCCCAGGATCTGGTAGGCGGCCGAGGGCTTCGATCCGAGCCAGCAGACAACCCCGAGCACCGTGAGAAGGGCCTCCAAAAATGGATGTGGCAACAAGGAGACCAGACTGCGGTTCGCCTCATCACCAGAGACGTGTCAGAGACGGCGCCGACGAGCGACGGCTCGACGACTTATGCTCAAGGCTTTCCTCCGGATGGCGGAGTGGGCATGAAAGCGGCCGCGCGATGGGGATGGTACCCGAAGAAAGGGTCAGACGACGAACTTCTTTTCCCTCGGGGAGCAGAGATCAAAGAAATTGAGGACGTGAATGGAGATTGGTATTTTGGATCATACATGGGCTCGCGGGGACTGTTCCCAGCACCATACGTGCGGCCAGAGCAGAATCCTTCGTAGGATGGGCCTGGGAAAAGAGCTGGGACACCAGATACATTTAATCGATATGTGAAGATGCACAATCTTGCAGTCTTTGACTTCGGCAGTTTATCCCTCCCTTGATGTAGCTTTTGGTACTGTTGAACTATGGAACTCGGCGTGGATCTTTGGCGCTTGCCGTCCCACGCCGACAGCCCGGAATTGCGCCATAGCTGCCGCCGGTTGCGGCCCCACCATTCGTAGCATTTCCCATCTCCCCAGGCCAAACCTCCACCACGAAACCTCGCTCTCTGCCTCACCTGGGACTCTCCAAGACTCGCGACTGTGTCAATCGGCTCTTTGGATAGCTCGTGACGTTCCTCCTCCCTCAAGATGTTCCGTCAGAGCGCTCGAAGACTCGCTGTCGCAGCGGCCAAGGCTGCCGAGCCCAGTGCTCACACTATCGCCGTGTCACAAGCTCAGGGCGTGTCCAGAGGCTTGACTGGAGGTGCGCATCTGATTCACGAGACTGATCTGCTGGAGCTCCAAGCTAACTCGGGTGACCACTTCAGCTATTGGCAACACTCCTCTCATCCGCCTCAACCGCCTCTCCGATGAGACCGGCTGCGAGATCCTCGGCAAAGCTGAGTTCATGAACCCCGGCGGCTCCATCAAGGACCGCGCGGCTCTCTATGTCGTCAAGGACGCCGAGGAGCGCGGCCTGCTCAAGGCTGGTGGCACTGTCGTCGAGGGCACCGCCGGTAACACGGGCATCGGTCTCGCCCACGTGTGCCGATCGCGCGGCTACAAGCTCGTCATCTACATGCCCAACACCCAGTCGCAGGGCAAGATTGACCTGCTGCGGCTCCTGGGCGCAGAGGTCTATCCCGTGCCCGCCGTCGCTTTCGACAACCCCGAGAACTACAACCACCAGGCCCGCCGACACGCCGAGCGCCTCGAGAACGCTGTGTGGACGAACCAGTTCGACAACACGGCCAACCGCCGCGCGCACATCGAGACTACAGGTCCTGAGATCTGGGCGCAGACACAGGGCAAGGTGGATGCTTTCACATGTGCAACTGGTACTGCTGGCACTCTGGCTGGTACCACGCGGTTTCTCAAGGATATCTCAAACGGCCGCGTCAAGAGCTTCCTAGCCGACCCTCCGGGCAGTGTGCTGCACTCGTACATCACCTCGGGCGGCAAGCTCACTGAGCGTACGGGCTCTAGTATCACCGAGGGCATCGGCCAGGGCCGCATCACCGACAACCTTCAGCCCGACATCGGCCTTGTCGACGGCTCGCTCAACATCTCGGATGAGAAGAGCATCGAGATGGTCTACCGCTGCTTGGATGAGGAGGGTCTCTACCTGGGCGCCAGCTCGTCGCTCAACGTTGTCGCTGCCAAGGAGGTGGCCGAGAAGCTGGGCAAGGGCCACACCGTTGTCACGGTCCTCTGCGACGGTGCCTACAGATACGCCGACCGGCTGTTCTCGCGCAAGTGGTTGACCGACAAGAAGCTTCTAGGAGCCATTCCCAAGCACCTGGAGAAGTACATTGTTCTACCGTAGAAGAGTGTATGTTGTACAAAAAGGCTAGATGATACATATTAAACTGTACATGACAAACGTCAAACTTCACCGTCTATGTGGACCATTCGGGTTTCCGACCTGTAACCGACTCGTAAGTTTCAGCCCAGCCGTCGCGGAAGCCTGCATCTGCCTTCACAAACTCGCGGAGGTGCTGCTCCAATGCGTCCTGGATGGGCTTCAAGTCCTTCGCGGCATCACCCACGATTTCTTGCGCCAACTCCAAACCCTTGATGTTCTGAGCCAGTGTGAGGATGTAGTAGTTAGGGGAGAGGACAGCGTTCTCGCTGCTCGAGTCGCGGAGAGGGGAACGAGGGTTCAGTTCCGCAAGTACTGGGGAGTTGGTAAGGTCCTCGGTACCCTGGCGGTTCCAGGCGCTCGTAATGAATTCGACATTCTCCTTCAGGTCCTGTACCAGACTCTCTACTGACTCCTCGGCTACCTGCTTGGCTTGAACGGCCGAGGCCTGGGCGTAGAGAAACAGACCACGGACAACAGGAGAGAAATGTAGCCGGTCGAGAGGCTTGATACCCTCCTCCAGATGCTCTGGTCGCTGGATAAGGTCCAGAACGAGCTCGTTCCACTTCAAAGCCTGCAGCGTCTCGCTCTCCTCCCCACTGGGCGAAATGACCTTGTTGTTGATGTTTGCCAACAGGAGAACCACCTGATCCTTCTTATCCAATACGAGACCAGTCTTGGGGGATTGCTTAGCGCACTCGATGATTGAGTAGGTCTGCTTGTTCTTGCCAGCCATCCGGATCATCCTCGCGTAGTGTTTTGGGTATAGTCGAATGCCGGCCTTCTTATAGCCAGCAAGAAGGGTGCCCAGGTTGTCCCAATCTTCCTTAGTCTGCATCAGCTCCAGGGCGCCGGCCAGAGCCTTTTTAGAATTGGGGATTTCGCTGAAGCGATCAATGGTGGTGAACTTGTGCTCGAGGCCGTCAAGTTCAATAATGACGGGGTTTTGCTGGATGAAGTTGCGCATCTTGGGGTTGAAGACGAGCTCGCGTTGCTTCGGCGGGAGGTAGGCGGGGAGGATGATCTTCTCCTGGATCGTGTTGAGGGCATCGTTCAGTTGAGGATTCTCGGTCTCGGCAAAGATGGCGCTCAAGCCTAGGAGGGAATCAGTATCCAAGGTTTCCATACAAGATCTTTAAGAAGACATACCACGAGCAGTGGATGCGCTGAAGTGACGGGCTGGAACTGCCGAGTTCACGGGGGTAACCCGCAGGCTGGCCAGCGGCCGCATAGCCGACGTCAATGACCTTTTTACCATCTTGCTGGCCGTGGGGAGTCGATCTCTGAAGCTCCGTAGAAAAGTTCCCAGCAGCCGAATAGTGGTTTGGAGTTGCTCGCAACGGCCCTGCGTTGCAAGAAAAATGTCGGATAAACCAGAGGTCCGAGCCAATCAGAGAACGTAATTGGCCGGTCGGGCCAGGGACATTGGAAGCTCCAGAAATTCTAGCGTAGAATCAACCTCAGTTATCCTCACCCGACAACTCAATCAAAATGAACGTTGCGAGTGTGAGACGGCCGGTCGGCTGTCTCAAGACTGCCCTTCGACGGACGAGGTTCCAGAGGGCGTTTCAGAGAAACAGCTCCTCGGCTGTTGAGCCCAGGAAATCTCTCCAGCCTCACTTCAAGAACGCCTTCAAGAATGCCTTTAGCGCCGAACAACGTACGGCTCAACCGCTTCCCTATGCCTGGTGGCTTGTCGAATCTTTATCACTGACGTTGGACTACAGGAGCGGACGTTGCTAAGGTCAGCAAGTTCCAGATCTACCCTCAGATCCCCACCGTCCGCACAACCCATCCCGACCCGATGCCCGCCCTCCTGGGCAAGCAGCTCGCCAAACTCGACCCGACTGGTGCACGTACACGACTATTCTCGAGAGAGCACGCCGATAGCGCAAAGGTCGGCGATGTCTTGATGGTGACGACAAAGGCCGGCGAGCCGTTCTCGGGTGCATTCCTTCAGATCCGACGCCGGGGCCAGGACACGGCGATCCAGCTGCGTGGACAGATGATGAAGGTTGGCGTGGAGATGTGGTTCAAAATCTACAGCCCGACCGTGACGGGTATCGACATCATCTGGCGACGACCCAAGAAGGCGCGTCGCGCGCGTTTGACGTACATGCGCAAGCCCAGTCACGACATGGGCAGCGTGGACCAGCTGGTGTTTGCTTGGAAGAAGGAGCGGTATACCTTGCGGTCGCGAGCGAAGCAGACCGGACAGCGGAGGTAGAATGGTGCCGGCATAGGGGCTGGTTGTATGATATATGGTGTATTAGAGCCTGTTTCAAGGGACATGTACCAATCACATTGCTATATTCAAATCAGGTCGTGGTCCTATGGGGATATTGATTGGGGGAGGCTTGGTCATTGAACCTGAGAAACGGGAATGCATTACTCTGGTATGTGAGATGCTTTGACTGCTTCTAGTGTCTCGATTTACGCTTCAGATGTCGACCCTGTGGAACTTAGCAGCAGCTTATTGCCATGTATAGGCGAAACAATGTTATGGGTCACTGCGTGAATCTTACAATCATTGTATTGAAATTTGCTACGGCGAGAGGGTATGTCTTAGGACCCTAAAGCATTGCAACTGATGCATCATATAGGGTAGCCTTCGTGTGAAGTAAGTGCAGAGAGTTGCACAGTCCCTGTTGACTACTAGACGACAATGGTACAGATGTTCCCTAAGCAAGAAATAGTAGTGTTGTCGGGAATTGGTTTATCTGAGAAATGTTACCTTGGGCTTTGAGTAGTGCTTTTTACGTTCCAAGTACACAAGCTTCATCGCAGGCGATCAACCCAAAGAAGATCCACAGCCACGAATGAATCAGAGTTTGAAACCTAGATAATATGCCCTTTTTAGGGCGCTGATCTCACTCCTAGGCTAGGTTCGCATTTACTACAATCAAGCATTTACCACGTGCCGCACGCTGCAAGGGGCTTACACGATCATTGTCAGAAGATGCAACGGAACCCCTTCAGTCCAACTTTACCTGAGGCCACGGCGATCATGAGAGGTCCACGCTTTATGCCGGAGTTAGCCATTTGTCTAAGCATAGTGCATGATATCCTGGTTTCACGAGCGGTTTCACGAGACTTCGAATGTGTGATTCACGCAGGGCTCCCTTCTTCGACCAGTCTAACAAAAGACAGCTCGACGCCATGCATCGAGGACGTGCAGCCGCTGATCGCCCAAAAACGTTCCGTCCATGGCAGGGTCCACCCCTGATTAGGTTGCATGAAATGGCGTGCGCTTTGATGCTCGGGATCCATGACCTGACTTGACTTGCCAGCCACATCGAGACGATGAACCTCAAAGCCGGGAATGGGGTTAGTTTCAGACAACCTTAGACGAGCGACACAAAAGCAAAGAACGGGGGAGCCCAGCCTCGATTGTCGCCAGGTTCCACGTCTCGAGGATGTCGCAAGGGGAGAGCTGAGGAATGGAGTTCATGCGAGGGGAGTGCTTGGAGGCGCTTAGGGATAAATGCCGACAGTTTATAAACCCAAAAGGCGCATTGCCTCACGCACAAATGCCCAGCTAGGTCCACATTCTCTAGATACTTTGGTTAAATGCTTGACTAGAAGAGAATAGGCTGAAGGGCTCACTTGGCCTTGATACTTTATCTATCCTGTTTATTCAACAGGCAGATCAAAACCTCCATCGCTCCTTGACAGCCACATGTCCAAGCAGGGGTTTAGCACCCAACCGCTATAACGAGCCGCTAAAACGTCACGCCAGAAGCTAAAAATGGGCGGCACTGGGGAACCCGCCGTCGCCGCTCAGGGGACGTTCCCACCTGGCAACCTGGAGGGCAACGAGAAGTTCCCCGATTTTTGTTTACACCGGGCCGCAGTCACCGAGTATAGCGACAACCATTGCTCGAATCCCCTGCAGAACCAGGAGAACAACGAGGACATCCACCAGCACCAGTACCAGCACCAGTACCAGCACCAGTACCAGCACCAGCTCAATCTCAACCAGCAGCATTTCCACCGCTCGCCCTCTGCTTCAATATCATCACAGTCTCGGTTATCGTACATATCTACCGCCTCAGCTTCATCATCGAGGATATCGTTCGTCTCCTTCGAGCCCCCAACTCCTGTCTCGCCTCCCATCAGCGACTGCATCGCCAACCCGTCGCCCACTTCACGCCCTCCATCCTCCTGCTTCTCCTCGCCTGTATCTGGCCTTGTCCGGCCTCGAACTTTCACCGACGCCTCGTCCTCTTCGCCGTCTTCCCCAACCCCGCGCAGCAGGCGGGATAGGCCACAACTGCATGCGACGCGACTGCAGCGATCAGGAAGCACAAGTTTCTCGTTAGATATCCAGAAGAGAAAGAAACCTTCAAACTCGCGCGTATTCTCTCCCAACAACAGCACTCCAGCAGACGCTCTTGCTGCCGTCGAGCCCCCGCATGATCAAGGCTTAACAAGGATGGCTTTTGCGGAACAGCAAAGGTGGATTACGGTCCAGCAGAAGACCTTCACAAAATGGTACATTGCACCCACGGAGCCTATCTTGTAGTAGCGTCATACTGATACGCTGCTTCTGCGCAGGCTCAACACCAAGATCGAGGCACGCGAACTCGAGGTTAAGGACCTGGTGACGGACCTGGGTGATGGTGTAGGTGAACACCAGACGCTACCAGACGAGCTCGGCACTGACATGCTTGATAGGTCATGCTGATCCATCTACTCGAATGCCTTTCACACGAGTCGCTCGGGCGATACGCCTCCAAACCCAAGCTCCGAGTGCAAAAGTTTGAAAATGCCAACCTGGCGCTCGATTTCATCAAATCCAGGGGTATTCAAATGACAAACATTGGCGCCGAAGATGTCGTCGATGGCAACCAGAAGATCGTCCTAGGTCTCATCTGGACGTTGATTCTGCGATTCACCATCAGTGACATTAACGAGGAGGGCATGTCGGCCAAGGAGGGCCTCCTACTTTGGTGTCAGCGCAAAACGGCATGCTACGACGAGGTCGAGGTGCGAGACTTCAGCGCCAGCTGGAACGACGGTCTGGCGTTTTGCGCTCTCCTCGATATCCATCGGCCCGATCTTATCGACTACGATGCTCTCGACAAGAAGGACCATCGAGGCAACATGCAGCTAGCATTCGATATCGCACATAAGGAGATTGGTATTCCTAAACTGCTGGATGTCGAAGACGTATGCGACGTGGCCAAGCCTGACGAGCGAAGTCTGATGACTTACATTGCATACTGGTTCCACGCCTTCTCGCAGATGGAAAAGGTGGAAAATGCCGGACGTCGCGTTGAGAAGTTCGTCAACAACATGCAAGGCGCCTGGGAGATGCAGAGTGCTTACGAGCGGCGGATGCGGGCTCTCCTCCAGGCCATTCAGGAGCAGATCGAATCTTGGAAGCAATCGAAATTCGAGGGCACATACGTCGACGCAAAGGCACAAGCAACCCAGTTTGCCGAGTACAAGAAGGGCAAGAAGCGACAATGGGTTGCTGAAAAGAGCGACCTAGCAACCTTGCTGGGAAATATCAAGACGAAGCTGGGCACGTATCGCTTGCGACCCTATGATCCACCTGCGGAGCTGAGCCTAGATGCTCTCGAGAAGAAATGGGCCGACCTAGCATCTAATGAGATGACACGTGCCCAGCTCATCAACGAGACGATCCGAGAGTAAGTTTGATCTTTAGTAGATGCCATATATCACCCAGGGCTAACAATATCATAGCATCAAGAACGCCCTCCGCAGGGCGTTTGCCGATAAGGCGAACGACTTTGCAATGGCCCTCAACACTATGCAGTTGGCCATCTCTGGCCTTGACGGTGACGTGGAAGATCAATTGCACCATGTCAGAAAGCTAAGCGAAAGCCTCTCACCTCTGGACCAGTACCTCGAGAAGATCGCGGTGTTGGACGAGAAGTGCCAGGAAGCCAACATTGAGGAGAACGACTTTACTACTTACACATATGACGAGCTCTCATATGAGCTTGGTCTCGTAAAAACATCGGTGCAGAAGAAGCTGGCCTTCCTAGAGAACCAGATGGTGGCTCGGAACATGACCAACTTGACACCAATACAGCTAGAAGAGTTTGAGAGTGTCTTCAGACATTTCGACCGTGACGACACCAACAGCTTACAAGAGCTCGAGTTTAGTGCAGCTCTTGCATCGCTGGGCCTCGTGTTCTCGGAAGACGAGATGCACGATTACTTCCTCGAAACTTCCAGTGGACGCGACTTTGTTACATTCGAGCAATTTATCCGGTTCATGGTGAATGTGACCGAGGACCAGAATACAGCCGAGCAGGTATTCCAGTCGTTCCGTGAAGTGGCAGACGGCAAGCCGTATGTGACGGAAATGGACCTGCGACACAGTCTGGTGCCCGACGAGGTGATCGATCAGCTGGTTGAGATTATGCCTGAGCACAGCGGACCAGACTTGTCAGAAGACCGAGGGATGCCGCAGTACGACTACATCTCTTTCATGGAGAAGCTGATCAACGAGCAGCGGGAAGGGCAGGAGAGAGCAGCGAGCGCCCTGCAGCACCAGACAGATCTCGAGTCACAAAGCCCTCGCACTAATGGGATATAGGAGAGCCAAGACTGGTGAAGCAGCGGAAGAGGCTGTTGGGCTAGGGTATATATGAGACGATGGAAGAATGAGGGCGAGCACTGAACCTGCTTGGAAAGAGATATAGAGAGGGGGACCGAAGAGGGTGGAACGGACGATTACTCTTGTGCAGTCAAAAGCTGCCTTTCCTTTCTGTTTGATGCATCTACTCGGTGTTTTTTTTGGCGGCAGCGGGGAAAGGCTTTGGCTTCTTGGCAAATGGATATCCCTTTGAATTATACCAGAGAAGTGTATGGATTGATCAGGAGAGCGGGTACCCTGCCTTCTTGGGGGGGGTTTCCGTTTCATTGCTTTTTGTTCTAGTAATATCATTCATGGATCGCGGCTTGGCTGGCAAGTCGTGGGTTCTGTTGTGTACTGTTGAAGAGCTATTGCATTGCATCATGTATTGAAGATCTGTGTGTCTCGTGATACTGTACTTTCGTAGTAGGGGAGAAGGATGACGATCATGGAGTTGGTGGGGTTCGTAACAATGTACATGTAGTAGTATCGCACAGGCCGAGGAGGGAAGTGAGAGAATGTCATCCATTTCTCTTATTCCCCGCAGGTGTAAGGAAACACGGGGTTCACCTCGACGCATTTGCTCGTGGCACCCACTAGATGCCCCGGAAATGCAAATGCAGCGTCTCTGGATGGGATAGGAATTGGCCAATGATGCAGCAGTTGGAGCGAAGCCGGGGCATGACTAGGGTAGTGTCGGCATTCAATGAGGGTCTGATGAGATTTCCAATGCCTCAACCCTGCTGCTGCTGAGCGTTGCTCCGCCGCTACCCTCGGTGTAAAGACCAGCTTTCGCCGTGAAGCTGCTTTTGCCGCGAATTTGCACCGAATACGGAGCGTGGTGTCCGTCCCGCTGGGCCGTTGCAGGGGCAATAGGGATTCCCGGACCCTCCCGGAGACACGTACCTGCTAGCCTGGCCGGCCGGATACTCCCCAGATGCCGGTGCCGGAGGGCCCCACTGTTGCTTCCACCGACGATTGCGCCAATCCACTGGAAAAGTTGCCGGCGGGTATAGCCTCTCTTTGCCCGAGAACAGCCTTCAGGAGCCTATAAGGTCCAATTCTCCTCTTGACCACTGCAAGCTCAAATTGCACAACGAGACAGAGTAGAACTTTTGTCTGAAGCACAGCAAGCACATACACAACGAAATGTCTTCACGCTCACGGCTATTCCGCACCCTCAGGACGCCCGCCTCCAGCAGCTCCCCCAGCTGCGCCAGGACTCGATTGGCTGCTGGCTCGCACAATGCCCTGGGACGAGGCCTCAAGACGCCCGCGCGATGCCTCTCGACTTCATCCCCGAGGCTCATGACCCCGTCAGCCGCCCGCCAGACTAAGCTGACGACCGAGACGTACCCGAACCTGCAGCGCGACTCCCGCTTTGCCCAAGTCACCCCCGAGCACGTCGCCCGCTTCCGCGAGATCCTGGGCAACAACCCCTCGGCGATCCTCGATGGCGTCTCGGACGCCGCCGTTGACGAGGCCGAGCTCGAGCCCTTCAACGAGGATTGGATGCACAAGTACAAGGGCCAGACCAAGCTGGTCCTCCGCCCCGGCAGCACCGAGGAGGTCAGCGCCATCCTCAAGTTCTGCAACGAGCAGCGCCTCGCCGTCGTGCCCCAGGGCGGAAACACGGGCCTCGTCGGCGGCTCGATCCCCGTGTTTGACGAGATCGTCATCAACATGGCGCGCATGAACGAGATCCGCTCCTTTGACGAGGTCAGCGGCGCTCTCGTCATCGACGCTGGCTGCGTCCTCGAGGCCGTCGACTCGTACATCGCCAAGAAGGGCTACATCTTTCCCCTCGACCTCGGTGCCAAGGGCTCGTGCCACGTCGGCGGAAACGTCGCCACAAACGCCGGTGGCCTCCGTCTGCTCCGCTACGGCAGTCTGCACGGCACCGTCCTCGGTGTCGAGGCCGTTCTGCCCGACGGCACAGTGATCAACGACCTGTGGACGCTGCGCAAGAACAACACGGGCTACGATGTGAAGCAGCTCTTCATTGGCGCTGAGGGCACCCTGGGCATCGTCACCAAGATCGCCATCCAGTGCCCCCAGCGCTCTCCTGCCGTCAACGTCGCCGTCTTTGGCCTCGAGTCCTACGAGAAGGCCCAGCTTGCCTTCCGCGAGGCCAAGAAGCAGCTGTCCGAGATTCTCTCCGCCTTCGAGCTGATGGACGGCCGCAGCCAGCAGATCGTCGCCGAGGTCAAGGGCCAGGAGCACCCCCTCGAGGGCGAGCATCCTTTCTACTGCCTGATCGAGACCAGCGGCTCCAACGGCGAGCACGACTACGCCAAGCTCGAGGCCTTCCTCGAGGACGTCATGACCCGCGAGGTTATCGCCGACGGCGTCGTCGCGCAGGACGAGACCCAGCTGCGCAACCTGTGGGGCTGGCGAGAGGGCATCACCGAGTGCCTCGGCCACTGGGGCGGCACCTACAAGTACGACTTCTCCATCCCTCTCACCGAGATGTACAGCCTCGTTGAGGACACAAAGGCCCGCATGACCGAGGCTGGCCTTTTGGGCGATACCCCCGACCACCCCGTCGTGGCCGTCCTGGGCTACGGCCACATGGGCGACTCCAACCTCCACCTCAACATCCCCGTGCGCCGCTACGATCCCGCCGTCGAGAAGTGCCTCGAGCCTTGGGTGTACGAGTGGATCCAGAAGCGCAACGGCAGCATCAGTGCTGAGCACGGTCTGGGAATTGCCAAGAAGAAGTACATTGGCTACAGCCGCGACGACACTACCCTTGCTCTGATGAAGCAGATCAAGAAGCTTTTCGATCCCGTAAGTCTAACACCCCCGTTTGCCCCCGTGCTTCCTGTCACCCTGTCTCTTCAGCCTTGATTCCCCTGTACCGGACTTTTCCCCCCTGCTGCTTCCCCGACATTAGGGCTGACACGCGACCCAGAATGGCATCATGAACCCCTACAAGTATATCTGATACCCCGTTCCTTGGACTTGCACCAACCGACAAACACTTCTTACCCACCCTCCAGCGTGCTGCAGCGTCATACCTGCAGCTTGCCTGATTCCTCATCCGCCGGGAGCAATGTAAGCTACGGCTGTTTCCATTATTTCCTGGAGGCACGGAGATGGCCAAATACGATAGACAGCAAAATAGCGCCAGGACATCTTGCGGATTGATATACTACACTTTGGCTGTGCGCACTCGTCGGGAAACATGTATATTTGGAGTCGTATAGTGCACATGATGTGTATATAGAGTCGGTTAGCTTGCTGTTTGGCACTCAAATCAAAAGACGGAAACAACTTCGTCATGCGACAAGGATTCGTGGTTCATTTTTTGGCGTGGACCGTTTCTGTAGAACAACAAAGTTTGTGCAACCGTCAGATTTTCTGGCAGCGTAAGCCGCCATTGCCGTAAAGTTGACCTTGGCGAAGAGTGGCCGTTTACATTGGCCTGTCTCGCAGTATCCACTGAGCGGTTCTAGCTCAGATCCTGCTACGTTTGGCATCCTGTTGAGTCGCTCGCAATGTCCCCAGCTCATCGCAGGGTCAGCCAACCAGCAGCTGAAGCCGCCATCTCACCCTGTCAGCCCTATGGAGCGGGTGCTGCAGCTTTGACGCAGCTCTCCACAACACGCGGATGCCCGATGTCGCCGTTATCCACGGTCCCTTTGACAGAGCGAAACGCGAGACCATACGTCTGTGTGCAAGTCGACAACCACAAGCCGGGGTTCTAACAATGGGCCAGCGGCCCTCATCGTCATCACATGTACTCAGCCCGAGAGCCAGCCAGTCCAAGTAGCAAGTAGTTCCTGTTCCAGATATGAGCTCAACCCCCTTCGTCATACCTGTCAAGCCCCGGCCCCTGAGCTGTGCACTCACTTGGTGGATACGTAAGCGTCCGGGCTGGACTTGGGTAGAGGCTCTTCTTTCACCTCATTCGCCATGGGAGACAGCCCTCATTACCGTAATGTGATTCATCGGGCACCGGGCCTTCCACGACGGGAGACATCTTTGCATCCCACCCATGGCCGTGTTCGCACCGGGAACAGAAGCTCTTCATGAGAAGTGGGGGATAGCATTCCGCATCTTGTGGGGTGACGGATGATCAAGGGCATTCCCGATTGCAACGACGTTGGCGACTGCCTTGTTTAGTTGCAGTTTCGCAGTCGGCGATGCCGGGAACCTTTGTTATATACCAAATCCGAGCTCTGTCGCCCCCGTACCTTGTCGCATATTTGAACCGTGACCCCGTCTTGGACTTCCGAGCCCAAGAGATTCTTTCTTGAAGCATGATGGTAGGTGTTCCAGGCAAATACAAGGGCTGCGAGACGTGCCGTCGGAGAAGAGTCAAGGTTTGCCTCATTCTTAGAACCCCATAAGCCCATGACGAAAGTTAACGGTGCATTAGTGTAGCAACGAGAGACCAGACTGCCGGAAATGTACAACAAGCGGAAGGCAATGTGAAGGATATGAGAGAGAACTTGTTTTCATCACCGGGACGCTCGCAAACAAAGGCAGAGTAGCCTCCCATCCTAAGAAGGAATATTCATCGAGGGAGCAGAGCACTCTTGAAGGGGAGGGTATCTCGGGGCTTGATCTGATACCCCTTCAACCCCTCACTTCCGCGTGGGATGACCATACACATGTATCGAATCGAGCTGTCGAGTATTCCGTCCTCGTTACGGCGTTGCACAGCAAGTTTTCGAACATCTGGCGAGATAAGGAACATGATTCTTCGCCGTTTCAAATCATGCTCCCATCATACGAACCTTTCGAGATACAACCATTGCTGGGTCTGAGGGACTTTGACATCAACGCTCAATGTCTGGCGCGTCTAAGAGGCGTCCAAGAGCAAGACGACTCGGCAGAAAGTTACTGCGTCTTCTTCTTCGAGGTTCGCCCCTAGATTTTGTCGGTCTACCCGAGCATTTGCTGACTTCAGCCAGCACGATGTATTACGTGCATCGGGAGAAGCTGGGCCGCATCAGACGGCGCAGAAGGGCCCGGCTTACTTCAGCCATTTCCCCAACCACCACTTCTTTGTCCGAGTGTTTCGACCTTTGGCGGTAAGTATCTGGTGTATGTCGGTTGTATGTTGTACTGATTGGATTAAAGACTGGGTTTGCTCTTCTCAATCGGCAGGAAACCTTTTTAGCCAGCGCAGATTGAAGACTATCCCCTGGCAAAGACATCCGAAAGGTCTCTTGGACCATCTCCTCGACCTCATCCTCTTCCTGCCACCAATATTCGCCCAGGCGGATTATATCGTGCCCTTGGAAGCCACGCTCCATCGACGCCATCGTGCCCAGCAACTACTTCAGGAATGCCTTTCACTTGAGAGACATTTTGAAGCTTGGCTCCAACTAGCCAATCACCCCAGCGAAGAACACCCCCTGGCCTACTGGGCCGAGGAGCTGACCAGCCCCGTCGGGCTTCTTCCCTTTTCAAAATCGTACGCCTTCAAAAACGGCAATACTGGACTCTCGTTTCTGTACTACTGGATGGCACAGATCCCATTTCATCGATGTATCGAATGCTTATATCGCACCATCTTCCAGCCAGTCATTGTCGCATATCCGAATATGTGGCCAGATTTGCCGCCCAACTTACAAATCGACATATCCGGATATCAGCATGGACGTCTATTCGCCGCGAAAATTTGCCGTGGACTTGATTCCGTCCTGGTTAGCACTGTGCAGCCTGATACTCTGATAGCCCCAATGACGGTGGTAATGGACCTTTACAAGGACATCAACGCCACTTCGCAGGATGGCCTGTTGGAGATATTGTGGTTGGATGACTTCCGATCGCGGTTGGTTGAGAAGGGACAGCATATTGCTCATGTCCTGCAAAGGCAAAGATGGGTTGACGTTGCGACGATTTGATCAGATGGAGACAATCTTGTTGTGTGAGATCAAGTTGACGAGAACCGTCTTTATTTTCTCTCCCTCTTCTATAACCCCTCTTCTTCTGTACTGATTTTTTCAGATAGCTGAAGGACACGGAACTTACCCCTTCCGAACTAATGAACAACGTGGTAGCTACTTGTTGGAGCACTTCTGCGGCCATTTGATAGGTCCATCAAGTCGATAGTGATGACAAACAGGACATGTTCACAAATAAGTATGAAACGAGAGTCATTGAATATTCGAGAATGATGTCGCTTATGCAAGCCGTAAACAGGTGATTGCAGACAATCTCCTAAATCGTAGGGACGTTGTATAAACAGAGTGAAGTACTAATCATTGGTGGGACGGAGGGAATCTGGGAAGAAGGACAGTGCGCAAGACCACATGGATGTTCTTTTACACAGTGCACCGGCCCGCCATTACGTTTCTCCGCAACTGCTTCCCGTGCCTGGCAGGGTGCTCACGCCCGCGCGGGAGCTCCAGCTCTCAGCCTTCCGTAAGGTGTAGGTACCAGGCAGGCTGCAGTTCTGACGAAGCTACCCCGGGCCCTCATCAACGTCAACATCCATTCAACAAACACGACGCTCGCCCTTCCGACCTCCACACTCACACCGTGAAAGCAGCGCGCCGAGCAAGATAAATCACAGACAACGTCAGCATTGCTTTTCAGCCGTTCTAGACTTGAATCATGGCTTCCGGATACGACAGAGCTCTGTCGGGTGAGTACCATTATCGCTTTCTCGCTTCATCATGCATTAGCTAACCGCGAGGAATAGTCTTCAGGTTGGTTCCCATACGAGCTTCTAATGATAATCTTCTAACCCATCCTTAGTCCTGATGGGCACGTTTTCCAGGTTGAATATGCTGGTGAAGCTGTCAAGCGAGGTGGGTGCCATATTCCAGGCTACTGGTATTGTCGTTGCGGCTCACACTCCAGCAGGAACCTGCGCCGTCGGCGTGAAGGGTACCGATGTTGTGGTACTGGGATGCGAGAAGCGATCGGCCATGAAGTTGCAAGATACTCGGATTACGCCCTCCAAGATCCAACTCCTCGACAACCACGTCGCCCTGGCCTTCGCTGGCCTCAACGCAGACGCCCGTATCCTCATTGATAAGGCGCGGTTAGAGGCTCAGTCTCACCGTCTTTCGGTCGAGGATCCTGTCACCATCGACTACATCACCAAATACGTCGCTGGTGTGCAGCAACGGTACACGCAGGCTGGTGGTGTTCGACCGTTCGGCATCAGCACTTTGATCGTCGGTTTCGATAATGGCAGCAAGGTTCCCAGACTCTACCAAACCGAACCCTCTGGTATCTACTCCGCATGGTAGGAATCTCAGATCAATACCTATGTAGCAACTTGGGCTGATCATTGTTTAGGAAAGCAAATGCTATCGGCCGCTCGAGCAAGACCGTCCGCGAGTTCCTTGAGCGAAACTATAAGGAGGATATGGACAGAGAGGCTACTATTCGACTGGCCATTAAGTCTCTACTTGAAGTCGTCCAAACCGGAGCCAAGAACATCGAAATCGCCTTGATGGCACCTGGCGCTACCATCGAGACACTCCCTACATCCGAGATTGAAAACTACGTCAAGGAAATTGAGCAGGAGAAGCAGGAGGAGGCTGCTAAGAAGAAGACGGGCCGGACCCCGGGAACTGGAAGTGCGGCCATCTTGACTAGATCCCAGGATGATTCTGCTGCGGAATAGAGAGGGGTGTTCGGGAAGAAACAGCATAGACGAGGGCATGTAGTTTCCAAAACTAGAGGCCTGTGCCAAATGTATCAACACAAGTAATGACGGGATGCGTTCTATTAGGCTGATTCCCTTTGAAGTGACAAGTCGCTATATTCCTCAACGCCCCAACTTTTTCTTCCCAGCCATCACTTTCTTAGAAATCAACCTAATTTGTCGGCATCGTCGCTCGGATCGAAGATGGACCGGAATCCGGTCTGCTTCTGCCTCTCGTCCCTGAGCATCTTGCTGTTCATTCGGACGTCTTCGCTTTCGATGGACAGCGCGGGCTTCGGGGTCTTCGCTTCAATAATGAAGTGGTTATCGCAGTGAGGACAGTACTCATCGGCCTCCTCAAATTCCTTGGCATCTTTTCGGAAGCACTTCTTGCACTTCTTGCAGGCAAAGGTCATCTCGAAGGACTCCGCGAGAGGGTGGGACTCCCGCTCGGCATGACACTCAACACAGTCGAACCACTTCTTGCCTAAGCATATATGAGTCAGTCCCCCGAATGATTCAAGGGTCGTGCGATAGATCGAAGAAAGCGATGCGCTTTGGGTTTTGACATACAGCATGGCGACCGGACCGCGACTTGGGCGTTGAGAATGTGCTTGCTAAAGATAATTCAGCTTAGACTATGCATTGTATAGACTTAGGTTTCCTGTCATACCACATGGTGAAGGGCCTTGCAACTCGATCCTGCCTGTTCGACAGGCAATACAATTATGAGGAAAAGGCGGCAATGATTATGATAGTTAAAGATTAAGATGCAAGTTGGGAGGCTTTTGGCGAGGCCTTGAAGCACCACGCCCCTGGCCACGAGCCACGCTAAATTATCTTCGCGTAAGTTCTGAGCTGCAGGCAGCTGAGGTCCACTTAGTCATCAGTGACGTTCTTCCTTCCACCTCTTATCAATCCTTATTCTCCCCATCCACATCCTCTCTGCACGCATCTCTTAACCACCCTCGTTCCCCCCACCACGAGCGCCGTCAACCACGTCCCACGCTGTTCGGCAAGTCGATCAACATGCCTCCGAAGAGAAAAGCAGGCGGTGCCGTTCAGGGCGGGGCAAAGGCTGGCAGGTCGTCGCGGATGTCGACACCGGGAGCCGCGACACCACGAACCATCGATAGTAATGAGGACAATGTTGAGGAGGATGACACACCCGCCGATCCGGCTCTACAGGCGGACTTGGATAAGAACATAGATATTTTCTCCTTGGACCGCTACCAGAAGAAACATGTGATTCGGGATCCGCTTCCGCACATTTTTGGCGATCGTGACTTTTCCTACCTGGTTCTCAAGAAGGACCATCAGAACCGACCTCTCTGGATCGATCCCCAAAAGGGACGTATCATTCTCGAAAGTTTCAATCCGCTCGCCGAACAAGCTCAGGATTTCCTGATCACCATTTCCGAGCCGTTGTCCCGCCCGACCTTCATGCATGAATACGCCCTCACGACCCATAGTCTGTACGCCGCCGTCTCTGTTGGTCTATCGCCAGAAGATATCATCAACACACTAGACCGATTCCTCAAAACGCCTCTGCCAGATGAGATTCGAAACTTTATTACCAGCTGCACTCAGAGTTACGGCAAGGTTAAACTTGTGCTCAAGAACACAAAGTACTATGTCGAAAGCCCGGACCCCAATATGCTTCAGACTCTTCTCAAAAACCCCAGGATTGGTCCCCTGCGTGTGCAGGGCACAGAAGAGATTACCACTTCGGCAGCGCCCAAGATCGGTGGTCTCGTTATTCCAGGCACAAAGAACGCGGCAGGAGTCAAGCAGGCTAATGGCCTCGGCCAGTCGGGAGAACAAGGACAAGAAGGACAGCCTGTCCAAGAAGGCGACGTATTTGCGACGCTGAATGAAGAAGATGACGAGGACCAGGAGGTGACGCATTCATTCGAAATCGCAGACAAAGACGTTGAGACAGTGCAAAAGGAGTGCCTCAACCTTGGATATCCCGTTCTGGAGGAGTACGATTTCCGACGAGACGAAGTCAACGCCAACCTGGACATTGATCTCAAGCCTGGTACGCAGATTCGACCCTACCAGGAGAAGAGCTTGAGTAAGATGTTTGGTAACGGTCGAGCGAAGAGCGGACTTATTGTCTTGCCTTGCGGTGCCGGAAAGACGCTAGTGGGAATCACAGCAGCCTGCACGATCAAGAAGGGTGTCATTGTCCTCTGCACAAGCTCTATGTCGGTCGTGCAATGGCGAAACGAATTTTTGAAGTGGTCTAATATCAACCCTGACGACATCGTCGCCTTTACGTCAGATTCCAAGAATAACGTATTCACCGGAAGTACGGGTATCATCGTCACAACGTACGCTATGGTTACGCAGTCTCGACAACGATCTTACGACGCCGAAAAGATGATGAGGTTTCTGACTGGCCGGGAATGGGGTCTGATGCTCTTGGATGAGGTGCACGTCGTGCCTGCCAATATTTTCAGAAAGGTGACATCGTCAATCAAGACCCATTCGAAGCTGGGTCTCACAGCAACGCTGTTGCGAGAAGATGACAAGATTTCGGATCTGAACTTCTTGATCGGACCTAAACTCTTTGAAGCCAACTGGATGGAGCTCTCCAAGCAGGGTCACATTGCAAGAGTTCAATGTGCCGAAGTCTGGTGCCCGATGCCTACTGAGTTCTATGACCAGTACCTCAAGGCACCGAGCAGGAAGAAAGGTCTTCTTTATATTATGAACCCACGAAAGTTCCAGGCATGTCAGTATCTGATTAACTACCACGAGTCTCGCGGAGACAAGATTATCGTGTTCTCGGACAACGTATACGCTCTCAAGGCGTATGCTCTCAAGCTTCAGAAAGCGTTTATTTACGGAGGCACTGGTCAGGCGGAACGTCTGCAAGTGCTAGAGAATTTCCAACATAACCCGGCGGTTAACACGCTGTTCCTGTCTAAGATTGGAGATACATCCCTCGATTTGCCAGAGGCTACATGTCTGATCCAAATATCTTCGCACTACGGTTCACGTCGTCAAGAGGCACAGCGACTGGGACGAATCTTACGAGCTAAGCGACGAAATGACGAGGGCTTTAATGCCTTCTTCTACTCACTGGTGTCTAAAGACACGCAGGAGATGTACTTCTCGTCAAAGCGACAGGCTTTCTTGGTTGATCAGGGATACGCCTTTAAAGTCATCACGCAGCTGGCCAACATCGAGAAGACGCCAGGTCTCGCGTTCGCGGACGTGTCAGAGCGTCGTGAATTGCTACAGAAAGTACTGGTAGAGAACGAAAGCATGGAGGAGGATGATCCCAACGATGACCTGTTCCATCAGGGCACCATGGGACGAAAAGCGAAAAAGAAGAAGGGAGCGCGACGAACGGCTGGCACTCTCGGCGAGCTCAGCGGTGGCCAGGACATGGCATATATCGAGCAGAACAAGAAGATGCAGACGGCGAAGCGCAAAAAGGGAGACAGCCATACTTTCTTCAAGAAGATTGGACGAGAGAATGCCAGGCGGGCTGCGGCACAGTAATAGAGGTCGAGGCGAAAAGGGAGCACAAAACCAGTGCTGCCTTCTTTGATTCTTGTCTGTTCTTGGGTGGACTAGATTGAAGACTCACTACTTGGGAGGATGGGTTTGGCAGGTTGGGGATGTACCAACAGGCATCAATATGCGGTGCATTTTGGGGCGCAAAACAACAGGGAAATTCGGCGTTCAGGAATGGCGCGGCACATGCAAGGCCGATTAAATTGCTTCACCTATATGCATAGATTCATACGAGTAGAAGCACGTTTCTTATCAGGCTGGAGTGTGTGCAGTGTGAGACATTACAGCATACTGGGTCCGACCAAAATGCATGCGAGTGAAAGCGCGGTGATGCCGTGATACCGGAGCACGACGAAATGCTACCCAGAATAGGCGGCATTACCAGCTGGAAGACATGGAGTCCATCAGCATCGGACCCGCAAGCATTGCAGGGTAACGTGGTAGGTATCACCGTATCATCAATACAACACACCATGAGCAGAGATGCAGCGCGAACTTGTGGTGTGATGATGATGTTGATGATCGCGAAGACTGGGCATGGTATCAGCGAAGAAGCATTGGAAGCCACGAACCACGCCACGCTTTTGTGGTTCCTGGAATAATTGGAGTTTGTAATTATCCTTTTTAGGGTCAACGCCCAAAAGGAGCTAAGGCCTCTTAGTACGCATCTAGCGATCTGGGGGAAAAGCTTGGCGATGCTAGGGCCGAAGTTTTGGTGCATCCATATCACGGCAGGGAACGTGGGCGGTTACAAAACCACTTAATTAAGGTGTTGTTTGGGGCGGCTGCTTGCGATGCAATAAATTAGAATCGCACCGTGCTTATGTTATGATGAGAGCTGAGTGGAAGGGCCACGGTATGAGCTGATAGCGACTTGGTCTAGATCCACGGCTACTCATAATTCATTTTCGCAGGACTCTCACCAAGCCCGAGTGCGGGTTACACCAATGCACCGTTGCAAGTCAAGCGGTTGCTGGTTGAGCAATCCGCTGATGCTTGGGGCACCCACCCATGGCTCTGGAGCTGGAGACGCTGTCCCCTGCCGTGCGGTGTACTCTCGGGTTTTTGGCGGCTGAGAAACGCAGGAGAACGCTCGTATACGGAGACACCGAGGACTACTGCGATTGGCGATGCAAAAAGCGAAATTGCCCACGGAGATGCAATGTCGATGCCGAGATTGATGGAGGAGGTAATCCCGAAATTTGTTGAAGATGGACCTACAGGTAGCAGTTTTGGACAAAGAAAGGGTCTGGGTAAGCGACGGATTTCTTGCTTGCTTTTATTGATATTGCCAAGCCTGATGTTTTGACTGACGCTGGGTGTTTCATCTCAGCTTTGTTGTGTCTCGATTTTCTTTCATTGGAGATCTCGCCCTGTTCCTTGGCTCATCAAATGAGCAATTGAAATTGGTCTTTTGTCGTCTCTGCCATTCAAGTTGGCCCGATAGGGAGTTATCACATAAGCGCGACATTGACAAGTTGTCTGTTGCAGGTCTGCTGCTAGCTAACCCTTCCCCTTTACCCCCTGGCATCAAGGAGTACGCCTTCGCTTTTGTGGGCACCTTCAGCGGACTTCAAAGCTTCAGCGGGTCACAAGCCCACACTGACGTTGGGGGAGCAAGGATCACCAAGGTAATCGGCAATAACCAGAGAGGTGGAAAGCCAGTCTCGTGTGTGGAATACGTGTCGGGGAGCATTGACTTGGCGTCATCAGGTCGGTACGAGGAAAGGATTGCCTGTCCATCACCAGAGCTGCCATTCAAGATTACAGCCCGAAGTGCCATCAACTCCGAAGTAGCGGGCGTTGCAGCGGAATGGAGGACTGCTAACGTACCTGTTCACCGATACCTACTTATCAACTATCAGATTCTTGCTCGCTGCAAGTCCGCGGTCTTTCTGGTTCTCGATCAGCACACAAATCTCGAGTGATCAAATCATCAAACCACCGGCGTCGGATTGCGGGCGGGCGTTTTACCGGTACCGGGGAACTCGACCCGAAGAGTGGATGATAAGCCTTTTTTTTTTGGCCCTTTGTTTTCCTCCTCCGTCTCGGGTTTTCGCTGCCGGCGGATCCCCCATCGGCGTGCAACTCCTACCTGGACCCACCACCCCTGCCCTGTCCCTGTCAATGCCGTGGGTGCCAAGGTGCGTAAAGTAGGCACTATTGCTAGTCTGTTTATGCCCTGGGCCTTGGTTTTTGGCCATTTTGGTTCTGGCAATCCTCATCCTGGCCCCCGGATCTGGACGGCCCCTACGGAGTACTGTAGCTTCCATTTGCCGTCGAAGCAGCCGGCCTGACGTTTTGGTCCTCCAAGTCGCTACCAATGGGATTAATCGGACCCTGCCGTGGCCGCCTGTAACATGAACCGTATCCATTAGTGATGCCCTCGTGCCTCGACCCGCGCATTCCGTGTCGCGTTTCTGTTTTTGGCTCCAATTGGGACCTAAGCTGATCGCCTGGTACACGACGTGCTACCTGTTTCTTTGCCCACTTTAAATTTTCTCCTTCCCTCCAGCTGGAGTGGAGGGCTTCGAGTTCTCCTGCCAGCATTTCCACCGTCTCCTTTCCTTCAAAGTGCCTAGTACATAAGGTAGTAAGGTAATTAATTGCCTACCGGGGCTATAACCTTAAGGTACATATTCCTCTTGGTACATTCCAGGACCGTTCTTAATAAGTCTCCTCGTTTCATCTTCCAATCGCAGTCTCGAATCTTTGCCCTCCTTTAATACCTCCCACCAATCAATATGCTCCGTTGCTCGAACCTCCCGTGCTTCCTATTTGCCGTCTCGGCACTCATCAGCTAAAGTTTGACGACTCGAGTCTGGTCGCATCTCTGGACACAGCCACCGCCAACCATTGGCCAACTGCCTCCTGGCATCCAGCACCTGGCTAATTCATCCCGCAAAGACTCCTTACTCATTGTCACTGGGTTCGCCGCCTGCGAGCAATTCTCGATTGTCCCATTTGGGCCCTCTTCTACCCGCAACCCTCCGCCCCTTGGGAAACCTTTGTTGCTGCTGCGGCGTGCAAAGCACAGGGCCAGTTTGTCGGGCTCTTCCTGCTCTCCACCCTTAGACTACCTACGCTATAGCCCATACCCGCAACCATGACTACGATCTACTAAGGTAGTCTAGTCTCGCAGCTTGGCCAACCTAACCAAGTATCCCGGGCTACTCTTCGAATCGCCCCCCTTGATTCTTTCCTTCCATCACCACCTCCATTCTCCCTCCTGGAAGCTCTAGTTGATTGACGTTTGTCTTTATTTGCGAGACATGCTGGGCAGGGCCGGCGCCTTTCTTCGGGCGCAGCTCAAAGCTGTCAAGCCTGCACTCGCCTCAAAGAAGCCGCATTTCAACTTCATTTCTGTCCACTGTAAGTCGCACCCCATCCGTCATGGTTCATGCACATCCCACGTGGGAAATGCAACTTTTTGCTTTTCTACCCTGGCGCTTTCGACAAATGCCAAGTGCTTCTATCTTGGATTCTGACGAATTACAGACACATGGATTGTCGGCGCAACGATCATCGCTTCCGTGCTCATCTTTGGCGCCGGTCGCGGCAACGTTAGCTATGTCGACGCGCTCATGTTCGCCAGCGGTGCCAACACCCAGGCCGGCCTCAACCCGGTTGACTTGAATCTGCTCAACACCTTCCAGCAGATTGTCATCTATTTCTTCACCTTGACATCGAACCCCATCACCCTCCATACCTCCGTCGTCTTCCTTCGTCTCTACTGGTTCGAAAAGAGATTCCAGGGCTGGGTCACGGACGCCAGACAACGCCGCGCCACCCTATCCAAATCAAAGACTCGCGCACGCAACGAAGCTCGACAGGCCGAGGAAGGAGTGAACGGTCGAAACATCACCGTTGTCCCGCACCAAGGCCGGCCGCCGCGCATTACGAATGACGGCATTCTGCTCGATGGGGACGATATTGTCCACTCCCAGGCCATTGCCGATGACGATGACGAGGACCACCTGCCACCCAGGCCACCGCCCACCAACAGTGACGAGAGCGATACAGCCACCGTCTCAGCTGGCCGATCCAACAGCACGGACGTGAGTCCGTTGGAGAAGCCCGAACAGGCATTGGACGAGGACAGGGACAGATACAGGTACGGACACGGCCAGACGCTCGGCAATGTACCGACAGCAATCACCTTTGCTGAGACGGTGAAGAGGAGCGACGGTGTCGATGACGAGCCGACCAAGTTGGCTCGGAGGACTAATGCCGAGCATATCGCCATTGTCGAACGCCAGCGAAACCAGGATAACGAGATTTTACGGATCCCCGGGCCTCGCGAGACTGAAAGGGGAATGGGACCGCGACGACTTGCCGATGACGATGGACAAGATGGCGACGACGATATGATTTCCCAGACTCGCACGAGAGACTCAAGGCCGGATAATGCAACAACCGCTCCGAGACCGTCGCACAACCGAAGGCCAACAATCGTTATCGCTGAACCCCAACGCCCTCTCAAGCAAGAGCTGACCGACGATGCCCGAGCCGTCAGCGGTACGCTCGAGTCTTTGCGGTTTCGAAAACCTCGGGTGTTCAATCGTGACCAGAAGCAGCTTCATGAGGATAATGAGAGCGACAGACCCGTGCGTGCTTTTCGAACACGCACGTTAGACACCATTAAATCTGCCTGGTCCGGCGATCACAACAAGGACATGCCCTATCTAAGTTACACTCCGACTATGGCTCGAAATTCAAACTTTGTGGGCTTGACCCTTGAGCAGCGAGAAGAACTGGGTGGCATTGAGTACCGGTCCCTGAGGACTTTGGCGCTGGTGTTGCTGTCGTACTTCTGGGGGTTCCAGATCATTGCGGTTACGTTTCTTCTTCCATTCATCCTCCACAACAATCACTATGGCGAGGTCGTTAATGACGCTGGCGTTTCGAGGACGTGGTGGGGCTTCTGGACAGCCAATTCGGCCTTCAACGATCTGGGTCTTACTCTGACACCGGACAGTATGAACTCGTTCAATACGTCCGAGTATTCCATGATGGTTATGTGGTTCTTTATCATCATTGGCAATACGGGTTTCCCCGTTATGCTGCGTTTCATTATCTGGTTACTAGCCAAGATTGCTCCTCAGGGCACCGGTCTTTGGGAGGAGCTGAGGTTCCTTCTCGACCACCCTCGTCGCTGCTTTACTCTGTTATTCCCTTCGAGCGCCAACTGGTGGCTATTCTGGACCCTTGCCGCCCTGAACGCCATTGACCTTTTGTTCTTCATTGTTCTCGATGTAAGTCATATTGCGTCTCTTGTTGTTGTCGCCTTATACTGATCCCGCTCAGCTCAATTCTGGACCTGTCGCTCAGCTGCCCGTACACACACGTGTTGCCGATGGCCTTTTCCAAGCTGCAGCCACCCGAACCGCAGGCTTTTCCTGCTTCAACCTGGCTGATCTTCATCCAGCGATGCCGGTCTTGTACATGATCATGATGTACATTTCTATTTTCCCCATTGCCATATCTATCCGTCGCACCAATGTTTACGAAGAGAAGTCTCTCGGAGTCTATACCAGCAAGCGAGATGAGGACGAAGACGGTACTATGGAAGCCAGTGCGCTTTCTTACGTTGGTACTCATTTACGCCGTCAGCTATCATTCGATTTATGGTATGTGTTTGTGGGCTTTTTCCTCCTCGCCATCAGTGAGGGGACAAAGCTCAAAGCTGGCGAGTTCAACCAGTTCGATATTCTCTTTGAAATTATCAGCGCTTACGGCACCGTCGGTCTCAGCATGGGTGCGGCCAATGTTAATGCTTCGCTCTGCTCTCAGTTCACTGTCGTCGGCAAGCTCATTATTATTGCTATGCAAATCCGTGGACGTCACCGTGGTCTACCGTACGGTCTCGATCGCGCTGTGCTTCTTCCTAGCGAAGCCCGTTTCCAGAAGGAAGCCGAGGAGAACCAGCCTATCCTCGTTCGCACCCGGACGAATGCGTCCACGGGCGGTGCTTCTGGTGTCGACGCAGGCGCCAGCGCCTCCGGACGGCGCGGTAGTGTGAGCCGCGTTCGTGAGCGCGCAAATAGCCGCTTGATCACCCAGTTTCTGTTCCCAGGACCGGCCATCAGTAGCGACGCCATACACCGCCACAGACGCACCCCATCGAATCAGTCGCCGACGTCACAGAGCTTTCCCCGAGCCAATACCGAACCACCCTTCGAGGAGGAGAAGGATGTCGTCCCTCCTTTACGGACCATCGAGTCTCACAACTATCATCCTCGCCGGGCAGAAACAACTCCTATGCCCCAATCCTGAAAGTGGGATATGAACAGACTCATCTTACGACTTGGAGAATCTGCGGAGACAGCCTCCACAGGATTCGAAATTATCTACTACACTATAAACATCTTTTCACGACTTGACAATGCTTTCAAACAAGGCGAATTTCGGGTGTCAAAACGGAGCCGGGATGCAGTCCACGGGTTACAGGAATTAGAAGCGCGATATCGTAGGTGCATTTTGACGGGAGTAGAGTTTCGAAAACGCAGACTTACTTTCCCATTGAGCGAGTTTTCAAGGTTTCAACTATCCTCGTGTAAAGGCTACGAGTAAAGTCTGAAGGCCCTTCAAGGGATGGATGCACATACTCACAACGGTTTTTGTGGCGCGGTCTGAGCGGTCGGTAACTTGATCTTTACTTGGCGTTGTTAGGGGTTTATTATCAAGGATTCATTGCCTCCTGAGCGTTCATACATAGAGTGGTAGTTTCAAATGAAAATGAAGACGCCACTGGTGCAAGCCAAAGCCCTCCTACAATCCCTCTGATGTATTGCGGTGATAATGTGACGTGGACCCTCCAATGTCTAATTTCTTCCCACAGAGGTCTCTGAACGAAAAGCAGATTCTAATAATGCCATCTTTGCCTACACAAGGCTAATAAATCCAAGTATGCTTAGAATGTAAAAGCTCCAAAACATTTCTCTCTTATTGCTTTTCAAAAGCCCCAATATCCTTCAACGCACCGGCCAAACGGCGATAGTCTCGTAAGAGATCAAGCACCTCGCCGAGTTTGAGGTCGCCTGGGGTCTGTAACTCCATGAAACGTTTGTTTGGCGGGGCAATCTTGGGTATCTCCTTTGGCGGAAGGGCTCCAGCAATGTCAGGGAAAGCCTAGGTGAACAGTTAGTATCTCGTTCATCGAGCGGTGGCATCTTGTACCTACCGTAGCCAAATCTCCCCCATCCGCGGGCTTTGCCACTTCCTTGGCCGCCGGAGTGGCTGGTGTACTAGGTGTATTTCTGCCGAATCCTCGGATCATGCTCATGCTCGGTAATCTAGCCATGGGGTTGAACGAGTTGCCCAAGTTGCGCATCTGCTCAAGGACAGCGGGGTTCTGCCCGGCGCCCTGAGCAGCCGCCTTGGACTCGTCAGATGCGAACAGAACCTTTTTGGAAGAGCTGGCGCTGCGACCGCTCCGAGTACTATCGGTGCTTTGGTCACGTCGACCTCCAATCAGATTAAGAACCCTGTCTTCGCGCTGACCTGGGCGCTTCAAGCTATCCGCGTCGTCTGGGCTAAGTAAGGAGTTGACTCCGCCATCATCTTCTCCATCTGGAGATGGAGTGCTGACGAGCTTTCTGGCGTCGTCGAGTGTCTTTGGGACGAGGATGGGTTCTCGGGGACTATCCTGATGCTCCCGTAGCTTGCCCACTAAGAACTTGTAACTGTCGCCGAGGCTGTTGGAGATGTTCTTTAGACTTTGATCAGCAGAGTTGAAGACCGCATCACTCGCAGCTCCAAAAGCCTGAGCAGGGGCATTCACAAGGTCGCTCAGCCGGCGGTTGCGTAAAGCAGCTGAAGCCTTCAGACTCGAGGCAACGGGCTTTGTTGCGGTAGCATTGCCCGTGTTCGTTTCGGGGGCGCTCGGGGACAAAGTTGCTGGTCCTTGAGAATAAGCAGGGGGGAAAGTCTCTGTTCTAGGACTGGAGCTCTTGGTTGGGCCAGAAAGCTGCTCATCTGCCCGCAAGGTTGCCAGGTCTACCGTTTCCAGGAAGCTAATGGCAGCCTCGAGGTTTGTCAGACAGTAAGCAGCTTCACCTGTGAGCTTTGGCTCCCACCGAAAGCTTTCGACGAAGTGAATATCGCTGATAACATGGAGGTCCTCGGGCGGCAAAGTAATTAAAGTGTAAATGAGCATGGGCATGATCTCATCGGCAGAAGCGGAGGGATGAAAGTGGGCGAGTGTGTCGACGATGCTTCGATGGGCGGCCTTTAGGTGATTAAGCTTACCAAGGGGGTATCTCTTCCTGGTCATCATAACTAGGTCTCTGCGGGCGGGCTCTAGTCTTTCTTTGATATCATCCGCCGTCGGTCCGGTGCCCTCTGTAGACTCGTCCGCGCCTTCGTTAAGATCGATTCCTAGATCGGCGGGTCCAATTCCAACCAACGCCAGAGCTGCTGTCTTGGAACGTAGCTTGTCATCCTGGGCTTCGTCTTGTGTGCTCCGGTGCCGATAGATCTTTTCGTAGATTCCTTCGCATAACCTGCGTTCTACAGCCTCCTCCAACAAACATCTCTTGGCTTCGAGGGCTTTCCGTGCTCTTTTACGGTGCGCTAGTTCGTCGGCGGTTATCATTTGTTGTTGAGCTTCTGACTTGGGCTTCTCTTTGACATTGAGCGCACTGGCTTTGGATCGTAGTCGACTAGCGGCGGAGGAGATAGAGGAGGCTGAAGGCGTAGGTGAAACATCACGGCTCTGCCTCGAGGCGAGAGCGTTGATATGGGTATTTATATGTGAAGAGGCCAGGCTGTAGAACTCCTGAAACTTTTGCGATAGTCTGTCGATGCTGGGAGGGGTGGGATAGACCTTGGCGTTCAAGGAGTCGATGAAGCTGTAGAGAGCTTAGCGGAGGTTGTACAGGGATACCAGAATGTGTTTCCGCACCTGTCAGTCAGGGTTATCAGCTCAATGGGAAGAATATCGAGCTCCACTGAGGCGCGGGTAACCTCGATAGCATCGTCGGTGTCGGAGTGCTCGCCCGTATCGAAAGCATCAGGGGATGCGACACTCTCTGCGGATTCGAGGGTTGAAGTAGTATTGGCGAAGGTGTGTGCTCTTTTGGGAACTTGTAGGCGTTCTTGACTATTGGAAGCAGGTGTCTTTGGGTTCTGAGAATAGGAGGCGGTGCGAGGGGCAGGTGGACGAGCTGAAGAGCTCTCGGAGGGGCTTGGGGAGGCCATGGGCCTTTGACTCGAGCTATAGACGGCGATGATGAGTTTCCGCAAGGTTGCACCGCTGAGGCAAATGCACGATTACAAGGGGGGGGGAGATTGGGCTATTCAGGGTTGCTCAAGGAGTTGCGCTATACATACCGCGAGTGTTAGTCGCTCGAGCGAGGAGTTCGTGTGTATGAGTGAACGAACGATGCAAGAGCCAGCGTGTCTCAAAGTTCGAAACGGCTCAGGCGGCTTGGACAGCCGTTGGTCAGCACTTTTCTGTCCGTGCCACAGTCTACGCAAAGTGAAACAGAAATCTGAAGAAAAAAAAAGAGTATAAGCAGCAAACGAGTGTGTAGAAGAAAGCACAGATAGATTGTAGATGCAGCAAAGGAGACGAGGATGGAGATTGCGTATGCGATTGCGATGATGATGGATAAGGATAAGCGCGGTCAGGTTCCATGGTTCAGCCACAGGCACAGCCATGGCAAGCCACACTTATTCCCAGATTCGGCATGACTGATACCGGAGCCGAAGCGAAGCATGCTTGGTTTCGATCTCTTCCCCACAGCGCTATCTATCACCTCTATTGTGCCTTGCCGAGATGGCTACTACCCCGCGAACCCGCAATCCCGCTCAGGGGGGTCCTTTCAACCATTTTCCCATCCTCGTCTGAGCTCCTTTGGACGTTTCTCTTCCTCTTCCTCTTCCTCTTGTGTCTTTACTTGGCTCTTTCCCTCCCTGCCGTGACCCATTAGTCGAGATACCAATCATGATTATTACCCTGTTGCTCCTCCACTCTGGAGCGCCTACCTAAGCTAACAGCGACTCTCTCCCTGGTGTAAGACCCCACCTCCCGCCCATGCATAAACGTATTAGGCCCTCCACGGCGCGCCTCAGCGCTACTAGTATTCTTCCCCATGTGGCAGTTCCATGAGCGGAAACGTCACTCTCAGTGATCGGCAACGGCTAGCTAATAAGCGGCCCTGCCACTCGACCCTCCGCAGAATTGGAGAACCGAGCTGGCGCCGTATTTGCCGGCCTGAACCGAGACAGGAGCTATGAAAGTTGGGAGCTATCGATCGTGGCAGCTTTTGGCGGTTTCTCATCATCACCGGTGTCTTCGTCTTGAGCATCTGCTTCAACCCTGTTACTGCGCCTTCTATCCTGCTCCATTACAAAGCCCTCATAGTCAGATAGATAAACCAAGGCAGCATCGGCAGCTACAGCCTCACAATGTCGGGCCCTCCCTCTCGCCTCCGCTCAATCCTCAATCACCTTCGCCCTCATCCTGCGGCGCCTCCAAACTTCCACACACTCTCCCCAACGACATTCCTCGAGCGCGCCGCTGCCATTGAGCCCGATGCTGAGGCCATATTCCACATTACTGCAAACGGCGCCGTCTTGCGGCGCTCGTACGCTGAATTTGCCGATCGCGCGCGCGGCCTGGCTTACTATTTCCTCAAGCATGGCTACCGAAGAGTCGGCGTTCTTGCACCCAACACGCCCGCCTTTCTCGAGTCCATCTACGGCATCGTCGCTGCGGGTGCTGCCGTTGTCCCCGCCAATTATCGCCTGAAGCAGGACGATATCGCCTACATATTTGACTATGCTGAGGTCGATTGTATCATTGTGGATAACGAGTTTGTCGGTCTGCTCGAGATGTACAGGGAGAAACATCCAAGCGTGCCATTGATCGTCGACCTGGTGAGATATTATCCGGCGCATGAGTTCGCCCTTCTTCAAAGGCCATCACTAGCTAAATATTTGATAGGACACCGACGCTACTGAAGGCCAGCTCTCTGGCCCCTTCGATTATGCCGTCTTGGAAGGTCTCAAGCATGACATCGACCAAGGCAGCCAGGGCTGGGCCGGTCTCCACGCCCAAGCCCGGAGTGAGGACGATATGCTGGCTATACCCTTCACCTCCGGGACTACATCACGGCCTAAGGGCGTGGTTTACACTCATCGAGGTGCCTACCTAGCAGCTTTGGCCAACATTATCGAGTCAGGTCTCAATCTTGGGCGTTGCAAGTATCTATGGACCCTTCCTATGTATGTGCCAGAGGGTTTGTGAGGCTTCTCCAGGGTGCGTGGTACTGACTATACGCCAGGTTTCATGCGGTTGGCTGGACATTCCCGTGGTCGGTCGTCGCTGTCCGTGGTACAAATGTTTGCCTCAGAAAGATCGACTACCCTCTCATATGGAAGCTCCTCAAAGAAGAGGGTATCACACACTTCAACGCAGCTCCGACCGTAAATACTCTGTTGATTGCGGCCAAAGAGGCAGAAAAGCTGCCCCAAGAAGTCAGAGTCACTGTGGCTGCCAGTCCTCCAAGTGGTCATCTTTTCAATCAAATGGTAGGCTACGGCGCGATCTCTCTGTGAAGCCCCATGCTGATTTGACCTCGCAGACAAACCTCAACCTCATTCCCGTCCACGTCTACGGCATGACAGGTTCGTTAGATACCCTATTCAGAAACAGGACAAAGGACCCGAATTGACTGTGTTTCCAGAGACCTATGGCCCTATCACCAAGTGCTACAACATACCCGCCTGGGATAACCTTCCTCCCCAAGAAAAGTATGCCAAGATGGCTCGACAGGGCCACGGCTTCATTACGAGTCTTCCGATCCGTGTCATCAAGCAAGATCAGCCGCAAGGCGTTATTGTAGATGTCGCCAAGGATGGTAAGGAAATCGGCGAGATCGTCTTTCTCGGCAACATTTGCGCAAAGGAGTACTACAAAGATCCCGAAGCCACACGCCAGTTGTTCGCGGGAGGCGTGCTCCACTCGGGCGATCTCGCTGTATGGCATCCGGACGGTAGCGCTCAGATTCTGGACCGCGCCAAGGACATCATCATCTCAGGCGGTGAAAACATCTCGTCCGTTGCTCTCGAGAGCATGTTGGCGAATCATCCCGATGTCCTAGAGGCAGGCGTCGTAGCCGTGCCGGACTCTCACTGGGGCGAACGTCCCAAAGCTTATGTCACCGTCAAGGACGGCAAGTCCGTGACTGGACCAGCCATCATCGATTGGGCCAAGCATCAGAGCGATATCAGCAGGTTCATGGTTCCCCGAGAGGTAGAGATTGTGACTGAGCTGCCCAAGACCAGCACAGGCAAGCTCAAGAAGAACGTGCTGAGGGAATGGGCCAGGCATGGTAGGAAGTAGGCCACGGGAATAGGCCAAAGTAGAGGCAGGCAGGTATTTGACACTCGGAAAGCGAAGGAGTAGGGCTGTTTCCCTGAGTACAAACCTAACATCGACATCACTGTACATAACACAGCATGACTCTTGGGCCGATGTTACGCCAACGAAGCGCTTGAATTTTGGCATCAACGCCTATTTCTCTTTACTTCCAAGTGTCCGTCCTTGATCTTATCTTTATCTGACATTCAACTGAAATATAGCCCCATCCGGCCCCTCGTCCAACGCATCTAGAGCCCCAACATCTTCGTCGTCGAGAGCAAAGTCAAAGACATTGGCGTTCTCGCGTATGCGCTGCGGATGCGCACTCTTGGGCAATGGCACCCAGCCTTTCTGCAGCGCATACCGAATGAGAACCTGGGCAGGTGTCTTTTCATGCTTGGCCGCAGTACATTGTAGCGTTTCGTCGTCTAAGCGGTTCCCTGTTGCGAGTGGGCTGTAGGCTTCAACGACGATGCCATGAGTCTTGCAGTAAGTCACAAGGTCGCGCTGTTGGCACCATGGGTGAAGCTGGAAGTAGAAGAAACCGTTCATCAGGTCACTGAGAGGCTGGTTTATAAGGATTGAATGCCAATGGCCTTGGACTCACCTCGATCTGGTTTACACACGGCGGCCATACAGTAGCATACTCCTTCATCTCTTCTAAATGCCGCACTCGAAAGTTGCTCACGCCGATGCTCTTAACCCGGCCCTCGTCTCGAAGCCTCTCTATGGTGGTCCACAACTTTTCCCGGTGCGCGCGGGACGGCCCGGGCACATGGATAAGCAGCAAGTCCACATAACCATCCTCGCCCGCGATGCGATTCACGCTATGTACGACATCTCGATACACTTGGTCACCGTCACTGTGGCTCTTACGACCTGTGGGGCTACCGACTTTTGTCGTCAGGAACACATCCTCGCGGGCAATGCCGGAGCTCTCCAAGGCGGAGCGGACGATGTCCTCGTTTCGATAGAGCGTGGCAGAGTCGATGTGACGGTGGCCGACCGAGAGGGCTTCGAGCACGGCGGCTGTGCAGGCTGAGCCGCGGAGTTTGTAGATGCCAAAGCCAAGGCGAGGGATCGAGGCTGTGGAGCCGGGCAAGTTTAGGCGATCTTGCAACGTTAATTCCTTGTTTTCCATAACGTGATAGTGGGGAGGGTAAAATTGGAGGTGATGGTAGTCACAGTCAAGGAAGCTCGGGGTTCGACTATTTTCCACTGCAGCTGTTTATTTTGTGGTTTGCTAATATCGACTTTCCAGGTCCGTCACATATTTCTCATTGCCTCTTACCAAAAAAACGGGTACAGTCACGAAAGTAGCCGAAGTCATCGTTACAAGACAGTCCCTGGAGTTGTTGGAGTTGTTCGTTTGGTGTTGGACCAACATAGGGTAGACACGTTGATGTCTAATCCGAAGCTCGGAGCCCTGAGCTTTGCTCTATATAGTACCTATTAGTTATCTCATGAGTGCACTACTCAAAACAACGCCTCGCATTGGCATTGGTCACGGGCAAGAGAGAGTTATTCTTATCGTAATTGTTAGGCTCTTAGTATATGGTGACTTCCTGTGATTTAGGCAAAGTCTTAGGAGCGCGGTTGGATTATGATCGAAATTATCATGTTGGTGAGTTATTCAGCTATAGAAAGCTCTACAGGGCGCTAGATCACAGTAGAAGGCCACTAACCTTCTTTAGGCAGCGAACTTACTGAGAATGTCGTCACTGACAGCCCACCTGCATCCACTGTACTACCATGTCTTCAGTGTACAAGTGCCCAGCCCGTGAGGTGACGGTGGGTTGCAGGCAGGGTAGAGTTGATCACCAAACAAATTCCATAAACTTTGACCACTCCCCTCTCCCTCTCTTCTTCGTTGCCGAACCCAAGCTCAATCTATCGCCATATTGCCAAGCACTCCGGATCTTCTGTACTACATCGCTTTTCCGAGCAGCTGATTCTCATCTCTAGAGCAGCCATGAGCACTCTCAGGCCGCTGCGGGGCGGCTGCCAATGCGGTCGGAACCGTTACATCATCGCTATGCCCCAGGATGGCATCAGCGAAGCACAAGTTCTCTTCAACACTGAACCCGTTCATCGTCAGTCAAGCCTGCACCAGAAGCAGTCGCATCGTGCGACGGCGCCCATATTTGAAGACTGGGAGCTAATCCGTGCCCATAGAGATTCCCCTCGCGACCCCACTAGCTGCCTATATTCGTGTGCCTCTCTCATGGTATCATAGCACCACGTACTCCTTCTTTCCGGATGAAACCCATACCTTGATCCGTCGCGTGTACACGCATCCCAGTCAACAACACTCAAAGCGTCACTTCTGCGGCTACTGTGGCACCCCATTGTCGTATTGGTCCGAAGACCCGCGCAGCGAAGCCGAATACATCAACTTGACGCTAGGCAGCCTGCTGAGAGAGGATCTGCGAGATCTGGAAGACATGGGACTGATTCCGGAGGCGGATGAAGATACCGAACCAAAGACCCCACCCGAGCAGTCCACGGCAGCAGTGGGTAGGAACACAGCACTGCGCCAGTCGTACGGAGTCCCATGGTTTGACGGCATGGTAGAAGGAACTCGACTGGGCGGTATGCGGCGCAGCCAAGGCGTCAAGCGATCACAGGATGGCCGGGTCAAAGTCGAATGGGAGATTGTCGAATTCTCTGGGAGCGGCGACGGGGATGAGGAAGCTGGTCAAGACGACGAAGACGACGTCGACATGGAGCTGTCGAATCCAGGGAAGCGAAAATTACAGGACAGGGAAGATGCAGATGCCACGTCTGGATGAAAATAAGATCATGTATTGAAGGTATCAACAAGCGTGGCGCAAAGTCGTTGTAATGGTGAAGAGAACGACAACACGACTAGGATTCACGCCGGTCAATTGGTCGCTGTGGCCTACCTACCTATGCGTGGGCATCTTCGTTCGTAATAATGATTCAATAAATGACTGAATGTAAAAACCGAAGATTGGCTCATAGGAGAGGTAGCTAGAACAAAAACGCGATATTTCTGTGGTTGAATCAACCTGACCGACTTAGGCTGATGGTCTTTCGGGCCTGGGGTCCATCACTGGCCGGGAAGTTCGGAGCAAGTCTAAGGTAGCGGGCCGTTTGAACAGAGTGGGGACACTTGGCCGCGAACCTGATATTGAGAGATAGAAGTCAGAGGATGGTTCCAGCACCACGACGTAGAGGCTATCTCTAAGGTTAACGAGCCGGCCACGTGCCAAGCGGATAATCCAAGTACCACTTCGTTTACTTCTCGGATCTGACATTGTCAATTCGTTCGCGGTAGGGCGCTGCCTGATCGAGGCACAATGTCCCGAAGTTCTGGCGATGGCGGGCTGTCGTGGCGCCGGAGAGGCGGGCCGAAGGCTGGGAATCGTCTGACGGAGACGGAGGGAGGTCCTTGTACGAGGGAAAAGAGGGGAAAGTGTCAAGGACGTTTGGGACTTCTTCTGTAGCGTCGTTAAGCCAGATCAAGAGTTTGATGTCTAAGAATCCCAATTGATCACGAAAGGGTCATGTAATCAGGAACTCGTGAAAAGCTGGAACAAGATATGAGAAGTTGCAGATAGACGGCATTTCAGCCGCCGAAATAAGAGCTGCGCGGTTGGCTGGGGTACTTGCGGTACCTTACCTTTACTCTAGTACCTCAGGTGGTAAAAGGCACCAGTTAGCAGGGTACAATGCAGTGCAGTGCTGTCCCACCATCTCAAGTCGGGAAGGTACCTCGGCGCCTTGAGCCAAAAGTGGTACTCCAATTGCACCAACCACCAACCACCATCTTCCATTCTCTCTGTCTCAGCCCTTCATCCCCGACAACTAAACACCCCCACCCTAGCTCCCGTGGCAGATGATACGGCCACGGCTACGACGGTCCGACGAACTTCACCATGAGGCATATCCCCTAATGTTGAGCTTCACCTTGAGCAGACCCTGATTCTCCAACGGCGCCAGGGCCGTGCAGAGACGAGGATGTAGGGAAGATGGAGGAGACAACCCATGCTCGACGCTGGCTATATAAGATGATCCTCCGCATCTCTTCTCGACAGAGCAGAAAGCCTCCTCCACCATTATCCCACACCTCTATACCTCTCTTCCTTATTCCATATCGCCAGCATCAGTTGCGGCTAGTGTCTTTGCTCTCAGACCAAGTCACCCTGCCTGACCACTTCTCAGTTGGCTACAGAGTCAATTAGCTGACAGAAATCCACCGTTGCTCCAACCTCACCCTCCACTCTCCCCAGCAATGTCCCTCCCAAGCGACTTCAAGTGGGGCTTTGCCACCGCCTCGTGAGTTGCTTCACCTTGTTGGACTCTTCCCGACATTCACGACTGACCATCACAAACAGCTACCAGATTGAGGGCGCCATTGACAAGGGTGGCCGCGGTACTACCAACTGGGACAAATTTTGCGCTAGACCTGGCAAGATCGCCGACGGCAGTTCTGGCGTCACCGCTTGCGACTCGTACAACCGCACTGCTGAGGATATTGCTCTGCTCAAGTCCGTAGGCGCCAAGGCTTATCGTTTCTCTCTTTGCTGGTCCCGCATCATCCCCCTCGGTGGCCGAGAGGACCCGATCAACCAAACCGGAATCGACCACTACCGAAAGTTTGTGGACGATCTCCTCGATGCCGGCATCACCCCCTTCATCACGCTCTTCCACTGGGATGTCCCTGACGAGCTGGATCGCCGCTACGGCGGTCTTCTGAACCGAGAGGAATTCCCCCTCGACTTTGAACGCTATGCTCGCGTCGTCTTCGAGGCCATTCCCCGCTGCAAGAACTGGATCACCCACAACGAGCCCTGGTGCTCGTCTATTCTTGGCTACAGCACTGGCTCCAATGCTCCCGGCCGATGCTCTGATCGATCCAAGTCTGACGTCGGCGACTCCTCGCGCGAGCCCTGGATCGTCGGTCACAACCTTCTCGTTGCCCACGGTCGCGCCGTGAAGGCGTACCGTGAGGACTTCAAGCCAAAGAACGGTGGTGAGATTGGTATCACTCTCAACGGCGACGCCACATTCCCTTGGGACCCCAAGGACCCTAAGGATGTCGAGGCTGCTAACCGCAAGATCGAGTTCGCCACTGCCTGGTTCGCCGACCCTATCTACTTTGGCGAGTACCCCGCCTCGATGCGCGCTCAGCTCGGCGACCGCCTCCCTACCTTTACCCCTGAGGAGCAGGCACTTGTGAAGGGCTCGAACGACTTTTATGGCATGAACCACTACACTGCGAACTACGTCAAGCACCGCGATGGTGAGGTCCCCGCAGAGGACTTCCTTGGCAACCTCGAGCTTCACTTCTACAACCACCGTGGCGACTGCATCGGCCCCGAGACGCAGTCAACTTGGCTGCGACCCTGCGCTCCAGGCTTCCGCGACCTTCTCGTCTGGCTCTCTAAGCGTTACGGTTTCCCCAGAATGTACGTTACCGAGAACGGTACCAGCATCAAGGGCGAGAACGATATGCCCAAGGAGCAGATTCTGCAGGACGACTTCCGTGTCCAGTATTACGACGACTATGTGAGAGCGATGACTGATGCCTCGAAACTCGATGGTGTTGATGTACATGGTTACTTTGCTTGGTCCTTGTTGGACAACTTTGAATGGTCCGAGGGATATGAGACTCGCTTCGGTGTTACATATGTCGACTACGAGAACGATCAGAAGCGGTACCCTAAGAAGAGCGCTGAGTACCTGGCTCCCCTATTTGACAGCCTTGTGAGGAAGGAGAAGAGCTCCAACGGAGAGACCGAGTAGGGGTGTTGCTGTTTGCTGAGATGCGAAATGATAATGCAGAACTAAGCTGGATGTGTGTGGCGAATCATGTTCTTGGAACCAGTTTACAGTTATATCGCTTAAATTCCTTTCTGTCTTCCGAATACGTCTTTGCAAGAGTACATGGCATCGGCTGTATTGTTAAGTCTTGTTATGTCACTTCTTACCCGCCCCTTCATGAACGGGATGTCTTGACGACTGTCCTATTTCTGACTGTACGTCTGTGACTTGTTGCTGCGCAGCAGGACTCGGCTCTGCTTCTTCATCCCCCTTGTGCTCATCTATCCCGCGTCGCATGTACCAGCGGAAGAAGTAGACCAATATTTGCGCAATAAAAACCTGCTCGATTGTGTATAAGAGCACCGGGATCTGGATATAAGCTCGCGTAAGATTGTCAGCCCGAGCCCACATGGCACTGACCAGCGGAATACCCAAGCTGGTTGTCTTAGCCGCGCCACAGAAACACACGGCAATGGTCTGCTCCTTGGCCATACGTTTCGGGAGGAGAGCCCTGGGCAACAACGTTCCCAGACGGGATGCAGCCACTCGCGCCGTGAAGCGCTCAGGCGGACGAGCAGCATAGAAACATATCACAGTGAATATGGCGTAGAGAGCAACATTGATGAAGACGTCGAAGAGGATGTTGCTCGTTGATAGGTCTTTCAGTGCTCCTGTGCCAAAAGCGCCCGAGAAAGTTGTCCACACGAGCAGGACAAGACACAGCGTCGACACCTTGGCCAACTTGGTCACGCTCAGCACCTTGACGGTGCGCTCCTCCCACTTCCACCGCACAGCCTGGCCTACTGCAAGAGGGAGAAGGACGCTGAGCCCGAGCTGCTTGGCGACGTCGGCGTACATGTGGCCCAGGGTAGCTGGGCTCGCAGGGCGCCAGTCGTCAAAGGCCTCGGGGTGGCTGGACGGGAAGAAGCCGTAGATGAGAAGCGGGGAGAGGAACGCGCCCGCGACATTGCCGACGACGACGGAGATGATGGCTGCGGCGTCGTCGCCGCCAGAGGAGCGCGTCATGACGACGTTGGAGGCGATCGTCGTGGGGAGACAGGCGGTTGTGAGCAGGCCGACGAGGATGGGAGGGGAGGGAGTCTGAGAGGACAGGGCACCCGCTGTGATTGAGATGTGGACGATGGCTGAGGTGTAACAGGGTCGTCAGTTCTCTGCTATCTATAGTCTACCTCGACTGTGTGACAGAGGACGCAACCTACCTAGCACGATCGCTGGGATGACTGCAAAACTGATCCCCTGAACCAGAATGTGCAGCCTCCAGTTCGTCAAGTTCTTGCGCAGCTTCTCGGGCGAGAGCTGCAGTCCGCTGACGAGGAAGATAAAGGCCACGGCGCCGTACAGGATGCTATACTCGGACCGGATGGTTCCCCCGTGCTGAGCGACGGCTAGATTTCGAGCAGCGGTCAGCATCGTCACAACAGAAAAAGACCACGGGTAGAGGGCTCACACGGGAAGTAATAGCCCAGGACACAGGCGATTGCAAATCCGATAATGAGATACTGCGCGAGTACGAAGCTTGCCGCTTTCTTCACCCAGCCCAGAACGCGGCTCCTGGGCTGCTTGTCCGTAGTGTCAGGACCAGACATTTTGCCCGAAGCTTCAAAGGGGCAGTAATCATCATGAGACGGCTGGAGAATGTAGACGGACGCCAGAACCCATGAGGAGGAGACCGAGGTCGGAACCTTTCAATACTTTCGTAGGATTGTGTCATTCCTCCCCGGACAGGCTTGGCGGCATTGCGTGGGTCTGCCCGTTTTATTACTGCCATCACGACATCTGAGCGAGCGGAGTTTCTAATGTCCTTCCGAGGATGGGAGAGACCCTGAGCTTTGAGGTTAGATTGGACGGGCCAAAACTTCAAGCACCCTCAGCACTTCTATCGTCGCATTCACATATGCCTGTGCAGTTGAAAACATAACTTGACAGTGACTTTGCATAGTCGTGGGAGGAGAATCTCATGGGTAACAACAACACGTTACTGAAATCAATGAATTCGCAGATTAAGGTATACTACTAGTTTCCAGCCCTGCTCGGCTTGGCATATCATAAACTTGAATAGAGGGACCTCTGCCCAATCTCATCTCCAAACACCGCGGCTTCCAACGCCGCCTCACTTTTCAACGCACGGTTTCCAACAGGATATCCAGAAACGTCACCCAGCCTTCCCCACGCAGAAAACATCTTTCATGCAAGACAGGTAAATCCATGAGAAAAAACGCCATACGGGATGTGTGGTGGTATCAAAAGGAAAATGGTAAAGGAATAAGGTGTCGCAAGTCTGGGGGTATAGGCAGACTATGTGTAACTCGTTAAAGGGAAAGGCCCTGTTCATGAAAGGACCCTTCTCGTCGTCGTTAAGGAATTAAAGGTTAGGTGAAAAAGTAATTGACATTGACGGTTCGTGTGCCAATTGGTCGGAGAAAGAATCGAAAATAAAAGAACCCCAGGGTTATGTCGTAACGGCCGCCGCGGGTTCTAGAGGCAACGCAGTCCTTGAATCGCCACCGTGGGTCGTGCTGGGGGCGGGAGCAATCTCGGGGTCTGGAATCTGGATGTCAAGCTATCGAGAATTGTCAGAAAAGTTCATCATCACCACAATTGACTGGGGAGCATACCGTCATGTAGCCTGTCCGTCGGAGGGGCACAAGCTTTGGCGCCATCGCTCCACCCTCAGATCCAACTGTCTTCTCCATGTCGTGATTCCACTGCGTAATCCAATTCTCCAGCCCGTTCAACCGAGACTTGATGCCAGTCAGACCGAAATCGTCCCAGAGCCAACCAGTCACCAGGCCAAGTAGGCTGTCTATGATGTTCCTCATAGCGTATGGGTTGAAAGCTGGGACCAACTCGCCGTTGAGCTTTTCAATGATCCGGCGGAACTCTTGTTCGGATAGTCCGGCAGGATCTAGGATCTCGGGATAGAGGTTGGAAAAGGTGGGTGCCAGATCCCCCTGGATCAGCCAGTCGCGGCGTATGCGGATGATGCGCGTGTTGGCGTATTCGTGCGAGTCGAAAGGAACATGGGGATTCAGGTGAGGGTAGCAAGGATGCTGAGGGCCCCATTCTCCCGCCGCGTCCGGCTCGACTTCTTCACCCATTATAGACGAATTTGTCGAGGAAAGGGCGGATCCTATGCCATCCCCAGCCGAGACATTGGACATGCGCGGGTCCATGATGTCGGGTCCTCGCTCCAAATCTCCGCCGTAGGATGGTATGGCACTTTCGTTCTCAGGCATTGTGTCGGCTTTTCCCTTGCCCTTATCAACTCTGGCGCGTACGTTTTCCACAAGGTGACCCTCCCCAAGTCGTTCTCTGCCGAGACGGTGCTCGGATTCTCCAGCTGAGTAAACACCTCTTCGCGGCCCTTTCTCGTCGTAGGAGGCTCGTACCGAAGTACGTACTGATGTAGGGATGCTCACGCGTTGATCACTGCTTCCCGCCCGATCAACCTGGAGGCTGGCTCGGGTCGACAGAGAATGTCGCGTCTGACGCTGCTCGGGAAGTGTGAGGAGAGGATAGTCGCTAGGGCCGGCTCCTGCGGGATCAGGCGGCGCCCGCAAGTCGTCAAAAGTGGGATGCTGGAGAGGCACGGATGGGGGAGGCGGTGTTGAAGGACGGCGTTTGCGATACGTATGAGGACGAGGAGTCGAGTTTGTCGGGTTCCAGAGACGAACAGCCGATCGTCGACGGGTACGATGTATAGAGGGATTACGCTGCCGGGGCCGGAAAGGTGAGTGGCGAAAGGCGGACTGGTGGTGAGAGTCGATGGTTCGTGGCGCGTGATGGGGATGCAAAACGGTAGCGTTAGCGGTAGCGGTAGCGGTAGCGGCCAGGTTGGTCGAGGCTGAGCCGGATCCGGGATGTGCGGACTTGGAGGGATCGAGAGTCAAGAGTCGAGAGTTGTCCGGGGCATCTACGGTGGCCGGGGCGGTCTTGGAGGGG
>JADBHU010000112.1:0-31761 GCA_017140155.1 Fusarium devonianum | reverse complement strand
CCCCTAGCCCCCGCCGATATCGCGGTGTATGAGCTGTTTGTAAAGAGGTGTGGTATTTGTTTCTTCCTTTTTTCTTCTTCAGTGGTGGTGTGGGCATAGATCGTGTTTCCTTGTCCGAAATTCTCCCCCCAATGAACGTCATCATGTCGGCTGGGGGGTGTGCGACGGTAATGCGGGTTGAAGGTTGGTGGTACCGGTATTCCATGATGATTCAAGAAGGCTGCATTGTGCGTAAGACCGGATTATAATAGCCCGCACACTGTGCGTTACGCCTCAGTCGTCAGCGCCTTTTCAGTCATAGATCCTTGGATCTAAGGTATGCATCGTCTGGCGCGCCTCCTGACCGTGGCGTCTCCTGCCAGTCACTCCTCTTCCCAGGCACTGCCCTTGCCCGTCACAATGGTACTGGCATTGGACACAAAAGTGGGGCTGCTCCGAGGAGGCAAGTTGATTGTGTCGAGGGCTCGAAGGAGAAGCCTCGAGTCTCTTCCTGGTGCTCAGTTCAGAGTGACATCAACCGGACAGATACCAATATAGCTCATTCATACTGCTTAGTTGATTTCCGTCGTTTCAATGCTATTTCTATCGATACACATGTGTACAATGGGCAGTCATTCAACGTGCGGGAAACAGAACATCTCCTTAGCTAATGGAACGAGTCTGTCTGGACTCCTGGAGTTGCCATTTCGAGTGGCAAATTTCTGTTTGGTCCTTCCCTTTCCCTTTTCCCCCTTTTTGTCTTCCTCCTCTTGTTGTATTTTTCGCTGGTTGCCTGTTTTTAGTATGAACGGGTTGCATTATTCGCGAACCTCCTCCGCAGTCACAGTTGCCGTGCAAGGGTACCTCGTAGGTTCAGCCACAGGCGGGACCGGCCCCCTGTGGAAACGGCCCCGGCCAAGACTGGAGCTCTTTACCATTTGAGGTCAAGCCTGGGTCGCTAATTCACATAAGGCTGATTTAAACTCGCAAGACTAGAAAAGAAAGCATTTAATGTGGAAATCATGTACGGTACCCCAGCGCGCGTTAATAAGTCGTGTAAAATAATGCGGGACAGATAAACTTGGATCATTATAGACCCCAAGTAAGATCCATCTCATTCATTACTTGATGCTGACTGGGAAATTCTCAGCCGAGACCGAGCGGCAGTACCCCAAAAGAGCCAATAGCAACGGTTTTGTCAGAGGACGGATTGCGTACCAGCTTACCCCAGACCATTCCGGGTCAACATTGCTATGCAGCTATCCGACCAGGACATGAGATGTTGACGAGGCCTCTAAGAAAGCACGGACCTCTTGAAGCTCAATCGGAGGCAGCTCGTGAGAACCTGTCAGGCTTATGGGGCATCACGTGCCAGAGGAGGTACGCGAACCTTTAATCTCACTGATTTATTTTTATACATATTAGGTTTACTACGTAGTATGTATTAGTTCACTCTTTATCGTCGAAAATATACTAGCTAGAGGTCGCCATAAACCTTGCGGGCTGTCATGAGATACGTAGGACTAACAAGGGCCATCCGCCCGCAAGTGGGCAGCTGCTCGGTGCCAGAGGCTTCGCTACCAAGTTACCCCTCGGCTCAATAGTGCCTTGGCGCCACGTGGAAAACAGGGATAAAGCACAACCTGGAGTGGTTATGATCGACGACCAGCCCACCCCGTCCTACAGTCACAGTCATTGATGTGCAAAGTGGCTGTCCACAAATACATCGGCCTCCAAATTTGAGCAAATGCTATCTCCACCCATCCAAACTTGAACCTAGCTTCTCATAGCAGGCCATTCTACACGATCCTACCAAATTCCTGACTTGGGACTGTACCTTGGATCATCTGCTGCAAGTGACTAATCTGTGATCGATCTTTATCGCGACAATGAAGCGTGCGGAGTAGTTTCCTATGTAAGTACTTGGGTTTATTGTGCATCACCTTGTTGATGATGATGATGCCAAACACAAGTGGGACTTACACAGGCTTTGAAGAAACGTAGGCATCGTCGTCGAACAGTGTAAGTAAGCCGCATAAAGAGAGCAGATGTAGGAGTCAAGTAGCACTTTTGGGTAAATGACTACAGAGTGATGAATCGTCAGGTAAGTGAGAAGCAAGACAGCGAAATGTATATCCGTATTCGACTTTTAGACTGGATGTATAACCTCCAATGATTAATGGAAGAGTTAATCGGTGGAGTAAAGGTATCATATATAGCCAGGTTTCGGGCAGTTGCTGACATAGACACTCCTACGATTTCCGCGAGTGTCTTTGCGGATTGGAAAAGCATGCATACGATTGTTACCCGTACATGAATGATAATCCATGATTAATCGGCTAAAACTCAACTAGTCACTGTTATTACTTAATACAAGGACGCTTAAGCAGCAACCTAGTTGAACTTAACGGTATCAAGCGCGGCCAAACACCATAAGTTCGGAGAATATATTAGTCGATGCTTTAGCGTAAATTCGAGGACGATGTATACTCTGCATTGTTTGATACAGAGTATACGTAGCTAAGACATGAGGTACGCCGGCATGTGAAGGCACGCAAACTTGATAGGATTTTGTTACTGCGAAACATATTAAACGAAAATGACTTCTTCTGGTAATCAGCATAGATCTCTTTGCCCCCCTGTAATGAACTGGCTGAACTACGCCTTATCATCTTGAGCACCTCTACTCTTGGTTTCTGAACGTTCTCCAGATTGACTTTATGGTCAACTATACTATCATCCTGACAACTTATCTTCGCCACGACCACAGAATCAGAACATGTTAGGACATCATGCAGAGCAAGTCTGTTCGTGGTAGCGCCGTCATCTTCGCCACAATCATGTCTGCACCAGCCTGTCAAAACCTCCTTCCTTTATCATGCTAGGGACGATTGGTTGACAATATAAGATCAACGAGTATATCTCTAAAAAAAAGTCAACAAGCATAGTAACACTGAGCTACAAGCATTAGATTACACTTATCCATGGACTAATTCATCCGGTCCCGCCTATGGATAGCTTACATGCACTGCTGATGTATAAGAGCTAATGATCTTTGTAAACTTGCCCTAACTTAATAGTGATACTATCTTTGAAAATTATAAGCCCGAGACTGACTATTTGAGCGTTGTCATACGCACGTCAATCCGCCGTCTTCGGATTACTTCATTGTAAGAGAACTGCAGAGTCGAAGAGATTCTAGATTGCGTCGGGATTCGCAAAACAGATAGTACCGCTACGCACGGTTGCGATATCGCAGTACACAAGCCAGCACAGCAATAGGGGTAGCATTCAAATTACGTCTTGTTGTGAAATAGACCACGAGGATCATATAACAGTCTCTGGATGCAACGAAATGATCATAGATAGTATTTCATTGATGAGCCCACCGCTTAAAATTCCGCCGGAATACTCGTGTGAATTTCTTAGACTAAAGGCTACTCGAAAACTACCCAATCGTAAAACCAGAAATAAATATAAAAACATTTCTGGTACACCAAACATCATTTGTCCTGTCAGATACTATACCGTTTGTCTCTGTTGAATTTGAGCCGGCTCTTGGCCTACTACTGTGATAATTGTGTTGCTGTCGTTGAATCAAGAGAGTCTCTGTTTGCCTCTCAAATATGCATGTGATCTGGGTGAGCAGTCCGCATATGCCGATCAAAGTTGTCCTTGCGGCTGTACACATGGCCCGACATGGCCTTGCGGCAACCTTCTACTTTACACTGATAACCATCGCCTTTGCGGTGGGTGCGCATGTGCCTCGTCAAGTCTTTCTGGGTAGCAAAGGCCTTATCACAGCCCGAGAAGAGACAGGAGAAGTACTTGATGTGGTACTTTTGGTGCTTCCTGGATGGACTGTCAGCTTCTGGAAGGTTATACAAGTAGACAGCAACTAGTCTTACGCGAGATCAGAAGGACGTCGGAACGCTTTGCCGCACTGGCACAGGTTCCGGTCGCTACTCTCGGCTGTGCTGGTCCAACCGTATGATTCCTCCTGCGGGTTTGGAGAATCAGAGGTTGTTGCAACGGAGGATGCAGATGCGGCGCCACTGAATTCTTGAGGCGTCCACATGTGCTGGTGTTCGTCTGTGGACTGACCCTCGCTGTACTCTCCGAATCTGTAGGGGAAGTAGGCGTTGGAGTGTGATTGGCTGGCGTACAGATTGCCGTAGGTGTGAGGGCGAGGATCGGATGCACTCGGTTGAGGTTCAGGATAGTAGATGGAACTTTGCCACGATGAGTACCTAGATTCATTGTCTAGGTGGCGAATCTGATCCTCGGATAGTTCGCCAAATTGGCTGTAGGCGCTCATGTCGGGAAGAAAAGAAACGAAAGGCTTGTGGAGGTGGTGGTAAAGTGGCAGATGTGTTGTCGATCAGTGCTCTCGGTCTCCATAAGAGGGTTGGCGGAAGTAATTAAATCGCCTCCTTGAGCTGCAAGTAGTGCTGCCCAGTAGACCTATGACATACTTCATCATGCCTTGAAACATGAGATTGGGTAGCGAGAAAACTACCTCGTCCAGAGGAAACTATAGGATCGCAGCCCTGCCGAAGCCTCTGGCATCCCGACGACCAAGTGTCAGTGGTCTGAAGCAGACCAGGGGCCCAATGAAGCGAGGAACTGAAGTGTTAGGCCCCCAATCCACGACCCAAAACACGGCCCGCATAACGAATGACCTGCTTCTCGGGGAGAAATCAGCTAAGCCCAAACGAAACTCGAGGCTTTTCCAGGGCCTACGTCCGAGGGGCGGGCGGCTTGCTGCAAGTCAATTTGAGTGGTGCCCAACTGCGACACGTCGTATTTTCTGGCCAGGGCTGGGTCTACATACGGCCAGCACATCCCCAGACGCCAATAATACCCCATAACCCAACCGTCATCTTGGCCCAATTGTAGGTAAGCCTCGCTTCTGCGTTCGGCCTAGAGAGGCCCATTCTTCGCTGCTGACGGATGCCCTGCATGAACATGGAGTTCAGCTTAGGCATGATCTCATGAGGAGTGACCTTGACTGGGCATCGATGTCGACAAGTATAGGCTAATAGCAGCCCTATATGCAGCTGCGTTTCCGATGGATCTCTCTTGATACACGTGGCCAGTTTCTGACCCGGGGTTTCGGGAGTTCCCGATCGTTGGCTCCAGCTCGCTTTGGCCATAAGCCTTATCGACAGAGTTCCGGATCCCAAGCAACGATGCAAGACCAAGAGCTGAGTAGTGTCTGAGATTCCCGTTGTTCGAGTATTCCTCGCTACATCTGGGAAGGAAAGTCTGAGTATTCTGTGTCAAATTCACACTAGGAGATTGTTGCACGCCGTCAGTTTGATTGTTTGAACGGTTGGTATTTTTTCCACGAATTGGCAGTCTCGAAAGTATAAACACAGGGTTCACTCCTCTTGACCCCATTGATGAATGTAATAGATTGGAAACAAGGACCGTAGTATTAAAGGAGTCACAACTTGGAGACTAAACTCCATTGAGGCGGTTGATTAGCAAGCGAGCTACTATGGAGACTCTTCAAGCGCATCACAAATATCATTTCAATAGATGAGGGTCAAATCCGAACAGACAAGAAGGAAAAGATCATTGACTGTGCACCCGTTGACAATGGAAAGGCTATTATATAGTTGCGATGAACCATGAGACTAATGGATGATACTAACCCGAGAGTAAGAATGGTTTAAGATAGTTCTTATACTTGGAGAACAAGTCTGATAGTGTATTAATTTCAGACGCAGAAGTTTTTACTTGCGCCCACCTTGACAGCATAGGTTCATGGCACGGACCATAACGGAATATAGTGCTTTCAAATCATCTGAGCATTTCCACTTGGGTGAATCAAAATATATTAGCTCCCGGCAAGCGAGACGCCGATTACCTCGATCCTTCGATAGCACAGGAACCTTGTATCACCACTGGACTTTAACCATTCCATAGTCGTAAGCTGCCCATCTACACCATGTAGCTGCTGCTTGTCAAATTGTTGCTCCCTGTTTCGAGGCCCTTAACCCAACGAAATGAGGGCAAATAAGCTCAATTACACAACTTTCAATGAACCAGTCGTACATGGACTTGGCTTATCAGATCTTGAGTGCACGTGAGGTTACGTCTTAGTAAATAGAGTAAAATGTGTCACAATGTTTGTTTTTCAGTGCCAAGCTCCCAAGTCTGTGCCGAGTTCCCGCTCTCATCTTGGCAACTCTTTGGAGTGGTGAAGCTCTTCAGGGTAATCTGGTAAAGCTTTGGTACCTGCCTGGGGACTGTGTCGCTAACAGGGGTGGGTCAAAAACGCGGCGCATTCCTCGTTCAACTTAGAGAGCACTCTTGCTGAATCAGTTGCAACACTTACAATTGAGGGGTTTCAATTGATTTACGTGCATGATAGTCCTCTTTAAAAGCAAGGACTCACAGAACATAGAGGATCACCAAAGCCCTTGACTGCCAGGGAAGGTTCGGGGCGCAGGTGACGTAAGCCCTGACCGCCAAGGCTCTTGGAAGCTCTGGGTGACTTGGGCTGCGAACCCCACCAAAAATGTCCGTGGGACGCCCAAGACTCCCCAAGAGCTCTGAGCTCAACGGACACAACTCAACGTCAACACAAACAGCACCAAGATGGCGGCTTTTCTGCGAGGCAAGCAGACGGGCATACAGCACGACCTGTCGGCGAGCATCAGACCCGAGCTCTTCATGCCCGACGATCAGGCTCGTTACGGAATCAACTCTCAGATCAGGTAAGTTACGCCTCCCGCCAGTTCCGCCCTTCCGCCCTTCCGTCGCCCCGAGTTCCCCAGCTCTTGCTGACCTGTCTACAGCTGCTACGCCTACGAGCCCGTCCAGTCGCTGCTGGCTATCGGAACGAGCGAGAGTAAATTTGGCCCGGGCAAGATCTACGTCTTTGGACAGCGCCGTGTGCAAAAGATCCTCGCGCCGCCTCGCAACACTTCCTTCCAGATCCTCCGCTTCAGCGCGAACCGTCTGATCAGCATCGATGCCAAGAACGAGCTGGGAATATGGGACCTCGACACAGGCGAGCGGGTCGCCGCGATGGTCGTCGCTGGCCAGGTCGTCGCTCTGGTGACAGATCCCATGCTGGACTGGGCCTTTATCGGCATGCAGAATGGCGATGTCCTGGCCTACGACCTGGACAGAGGCAACCTGGCCCGGGCATTCCGGCTGCCCAACTTCTGGAAGGAAAGGGATCCCAACGCCAAGTCTGCTAGCCTCGTCACCATGTCGCTCCATCCTCGGGACGTCGGAAAGCTTCTCTTGGGCTACACCCACGGAGCCATCGCGTACTCCTTCAAGCAGAACAAAGCCGTGCAGTTCTACGAGTATGTTCTTCCTGAAGGCGCCCCAGGCGGCAATGGCGCAGCCCCCGACACCGTCCGAAGGCCCAGACTTACGCATGCGCTTTGGCATCCCTCTGGGACGTTCATTTTGACTGCTCACGATGATGGCAGCCTGGTCTTTTGGGATGCGAAGGAAGAGAGGGTCGTCATGGCCAGATCACTGACCGAAATGAACGTGAACCAGCCTGCTTCCGGGGGTCCAGCTCCTGCCTACACGGAGCCCATTACCAAGATTGCTTGGTGCTGCAAGGAGAACTGCGACGACAGCGGACTCTTGATTGCCGGTGGACAGACTCCGGACGCGTCGCCCAAGGCCTTGACGTTTATCGATCTTGGACAGACGCCAGTGTATGCCACCTCTACCTGGCAAATCCTCGCAAAGTATTGCCGTGGAAAGCGCCAGACTTCTCTCCCTCTCCCTCTTGGTGCCCAAGCGGTCGACTTCCTCCTTATTCCTCGTACTTCTCCTCACTTTGCTGGCGCCCAAGACCCGGTCGCTATCATGCCCCTCCTTTCGTCGGGCGAGCTTATTACCATAACCTTTCCCTCTGGATATCCCATCAGCCCCACCAACCAGCTCCACCCCTCGGTCTCTTTTGTCCATCCATTCATCACAAAGGTCAACGTGTCGTGCTTAGAGCGACCGAGGTGGCTGTCCATGTTCGAGAAACGCACCCAAGGAGAGCCCCTACTGAAGGGAGGCGCGGAGGCTCCGAGGCCCAGGAAGAGGTTTGAAGAGCGAACAATCATTCAGGCTGCGCACGCCGACAGTACCATCAGAATATGGGATTCTGGACACGACGACGAGATTGAGAACGGAACTCAACTTCAAGTAGACGTCGCTCGAGCCTTGGACCGATCCGAAGACATTGAAATCACGTGTATGAACATGGCGACCAATACGGGAGAGTTCGTCGTAGGAACCCGGACTGGCGAGGCCATCATCTTCCGCTGGGGTGCTAATCGGTTTCTGGGCAAAGACAAGCCTCCATACCTCGATCCGAACCCCAAGGGCCTCACGGATATCAGCTCACGGGCAGAGCCAAGCCTCAAGGAAGGACTGCAGCCTGCCATCCTGTATGAGATGATGCAAGGACCCATAACGGCGGTCCAACTGTCTAGTGTTGGCTTTGTTGCTGTGGGATCCGAGCTGGGATTTTTAACCCTGATCGATTTGCGAGGACCGTCCATCATCTTTCAGGCTCCTATGACGGACTTTGCCAAGCAAGACAAGCGTTCCTCGTTCTTGAAGAGCCACCACTCCCACGGTGAGCCCCAAAAAGAGTGGCCTGTCGTGATCGAGTTTGGTGTCATGACACTGGATGAAGACAAGTACTCGAGTATTTGCTGCTTCGTGGGTACGAACTTGGGTAAAGTGATCACTTTCAAGCTTCTGCCAGGGCAGAATGGCTCGTATTCCGTGCAGTTGGCGGGCGTTGTCTCATTTGATGGCAAGATTATTTCATTAAACCCCATCGAAGCTGATACTGGTAAGCCCGCCGCTGCTACAGGGCCGATAGTAGCAGGTCTTAGAGAAGGGCGCCAGGTCAATGGCGTTGTCATCGCAGGTTTGTTTTACCAGGCCCTCGTTTGCAATACTGAAACTGACTTACTTGGCAGTTACACAAACCGAGATACGAATCTTCAAGCCCGCTAATTCGAAGGGTGCATCGAAAGAGTTTGACAGCATTCTTTGTGATGCTGCCAGTGTCGCAGAGCTTGAGCTGCAGGGCTTTGCCGTTGTAGGTCTCTTCGGCGACAGAACCGCCCGAGCTTTCTCCATCCCCGGACTCAAAGAGATTGGAAAAGCGAGTCTGCCCATGCTAGACGCCAGCCGAAGCACATCGGCGGTTGTTACCCAGACGGGCGACGTGTTTGCTTGGTCCGGTCCAAGTGAGCTGGCCGTGATACACGTCTGGGGCGCGGGCAAAGGCCCTCAACAGTCTCCTGATACCCTCATAAACCCGAAGCTTGAGTGCCCTCCTCGCCCGACCATTTCCAATTATCAATGGATCTCTGGTACGCAATACATATCCCCTACAGATCTGGATCTCCTCGTCGGCGGAGCAGACCGACCGCCCAGCAAGCGGATGATGGAGGCTGCCGCGGCTGAGCAGCGTGCTGCCAGAGCAGGCGAGCCCGAGGCGTCGGGTTCAAACAGCAACGAAGGCTGGGGAGATTATCTGACGAGGCAGCTGAATGAGCGTACAGAAAAGCTCAACATGATGGAGAACAACATGGAGAATCTCCAGGAGCAGAGCGCGGGCTGGGCCGATGACGTTAACAAGTTTATCAGCAAGCAGAAGAGAGGGATGGTCATGGGTGGACTCAAGAGCAAGTTTTTCTAGTCTAATCACGGAGTACGTGTCAAACGGTGAGAGCTTTGCGTCAAACGCCTCGCGGAGAGTTTAGTTATTCTTTTTTATTTTTTCAATTAGATACCATGGGATGATAGGAAGTTACGTTGTTAGTTTTCAAAGAACAAGCCATTGCATTTACACATGATGTCACCGACCAGCGGCTCTCATGGCAATATCCAGTGCTACTATTGAGTCAGAAGAGAAGAAACCACGGCCACTTGACTAGGTTTGCCCGAACGCAATGGTGACGAGTATGTCCCCTTTACCTTACCTTCACCTACTTCACTTACCTGACTTACCTTTTGCAGGGCAACTCTATCGTCCAGGGGGGCTTGAATCTTCAACTCAGGTCTGCTCCTCGGTGTCCCGTGTCTGAGAAACTTGTTGCTGGCAGTTCTTGTGGTTTGCTTCACGTAAATTCTCAACCCCGGTTTGCTCCTCAGTGTCCTGCATCTGAGAAACTTGCTGCTGGTAGTTCCTGGAGTTCTCTTCATTGTCTTCAGCGGCTGGGACAACAGGCCGAGGGACGGGATCCCAGTGGCTTGCCGCTTGAGGCGCTTGAGGGGCCATGGGATGAGGGGGCATGGGATGAGGGAGCTGTTGGTCGTCCCTGGGCGGCTGATTCAGCAACTCGTCGAGCTCTCGCTCGGCGTCCAGCCAGTTCTGACGAAGACTCATAAAGTCATAGAGCAGGGCGTCGTAGTCCTCTTTACGCTCCTGATTGATGTCCTGCAGACGCAGGATCTCGGCGTCGGCCTGCTGGGTCAGCCTCTCCTGTTCCTGTCGGCGGCTCGTCTCCTCCTGCCAGCCCTGGGCGTTTCTCTGCAGCTTCTTCTCCAACTGGTTGACTGTGGACTTTAGCTGCGCTGGGGCAGCTCGAGAAAGCGTTAGTTTCTTTCCGTATCTCACGTTGCTGTATGCAAGATAGCTCATGACGAAAAGCATGAGGACTGCCAATGGCAGTATGATGATGAAGCCATCCTTGTAGGAGCTGCAGTTCTCGGGATCAAGTCCGTCTTCGGAGCGGTTCCAGAGGAGATGATGGGGCGCCATGATGGAGGGAATGGTGGGAGGACGGTGATGCTTTTGGGGTGTTGTTCTTGGTCGATTCGGTATCTAAGACACTGTAAGCAGAGCTGCGATGGTTAGTTGTGAGGCTTGGGAGGTGATCCGAAGCCTGGAAGGGGTGTGTCTTGGATGATGAGATGCTCGGTTGGAGGAGACGAGACATTTGGCGAGGCCGCACGGCAGTTTTTATATGGACAATCCAGTTTTTTGAAGGCTCTGGTGTTCGATGACAGTCTGTGTTCAGGATGCTTGGGACCTTGAATGTTTGCACAAACACATTGTTCAGAATACTGCAGAACATATCGATGTTCGATGAACATTACAATTATCAGAAAGTCGGGTTAGAGTTGATTGAAAGAGGGCTAACTGTAGGTTAATTAGGGCCCATATACCGGGGATCTAAGTCCGGATTATACTATCAAAAGCTAGAGGTGATCCTTAGAGAGAAGGACACGAACTAATAGAGCAATTATAGGAGACTTGGCTACTAACCTAGTTTACTTGCTATAGCGTAGCGTCGACTTTATCACTCTTATAATGCGTGCACCCCTGAGCCTGACTTGATTAACTATCCAGGACTTGGCGAAGGGGTAAGTTTTTCAAACCGGTTTTGCTCCTGATGAAAGAAACCTCTCTGACCTTTTTCAAATTCATAATCATCAAGAATAGGCAGCTCTTGACAAAGAAAGGAATGACGTGTTGTGCACAGGTCTTTGAATTTCATCGGCGCCACAGGGTCAAATATCCAATGGTATACTATCTTAGTATCAGTAGTTTAGGATCAGACTCTGTTTGCCCACGCGTGCGACGCCTTTTGTAGATCCTCCCAACAAGACTGTGAGAGTGATGGCAGATGACGAGTATGGCAGCCAATTCAGCAACCGCTCGCTAAGCATATCGATGAAAACCTATAAGATATTGGACTCCAATTAGTTGGTAAAAGCGGCCAATATTAAGCGAGGGTTCACCACTCCTATTGTGAATCTGCTCATGGACGAAAACGTGGCACGTCGCCTAGGCCGGGTTGGATAACTCCCTGGCTCGGGAGCCGCAACCGCCAGAACCGAAACGTCTTTGGTGTCTGGGTGCTATAGACGCATCGGGCATGCTATATCGAGTGTTTCTGACTTGGTCAACTCGGCGGAGCCAGCCTGAGTCCATGTTGTCTCCAACACCGTGCACGTCGCAACCCAGGGCTGTCTCGTGACTCTCGTCCAAGTGCGGTGAGACATGGCCATTCCGTAGGACGCTTCCTGACCATCGCCGCCCAAAAATATGTCTCAGATCTCTAGTCCACCACTCGATGATCGTGCCATGTACCCGAGGATGTTTAAAGCCCCTGGGCACGCGGGGGCTGAAAACGGCCTCACTCGTTCACGTTGGGGCTGAACGCGGTTGGAACGTTGCTGGGATCCTCGACTGCGCCGACGACGTAGGGTTGTGGGAGCTGTTGCTGAGTTTTGCCCCTTTCGCATTCCACAGAGTGTCTTATTCTCCCCTGCCAAGACAATTGCGGTAGCAGCGGAGGGTTTCAAGCCGTGATACTTGAGAAACCAGCCGCGGCCCATCCCAGACCATCACCAGCATCTTCAGCTGCCAGCTCGTCCCTCGCTTAGGTTCTCTTCAGTCATTCTTTCACCACTTTCTTTTATATCACAAGTCAATAATGGTTCGCTCTCTTCTCGTCGCCAGCGCCATAGCTGCTGGAGTCTACGCTCAATCTACCGCCGACGCAGAGCTTGTCAAGAACGGAGGCTTCCAACACCTGGGATGCGTCGTTCTCGATCCCAGTACGTTCCCTCGCACCTACAGCTACGGGCAGGACAGGAACATCCCGGAGTGCTCGTCCAACGGCGACATCATCGGCTTCCACGGCACCACCAGCATCTGCGACCGGCTCGATCTCTCGTCAAGGCCGATCCCATACCGGGCCACAAAGGTCGACAATTACCTCTGCACTCAGTGGTGCGATCCCGCAAACAAGGCTCGGGGCACCTGCGGAGGTGCCACCTACCGCGGCTGGCCCGTCTACGACCTGTACAGGAGGAACAACGCCCTGGTTTTCTTGGCGTCGGCCCCGGATGCGTGAGCTATGCCGACTGCTCCCGGTGTCCCGGCGCAGACTCCCGGGGGGAAAGTCACTCATTCGGTGTTGTCGGAGTTTGTTTCAAGGACGATGGTTCTCAGAAGCGCCAATCTAATTATTAACAGAGTTCTATAATCCGGAAACCTTCGTTACATTGGCCAGGGGATAATAGAAAGACTTTGCTTAATTGACATAGTTACAAGAGTCTGGGCTTAAGACAGTGATTCATTCTATACAAGGCCAGGTAGGGTCTTCAACTTCTGACCAGCCTGGCTTGCATCGAGCTCCTCATTGCAGTATCATCCACCAGGTGTACCTCCACATCACACACTCACAGATCACAAACAAGAGACAAATACGTTGCTGCATCAAATATTTGACCCAGAGCTATTTTAAGTCTAGAACAATGAAAACAACCTCCGCCGCCACTTCCCGCCAAACCGGTCGCCCCTTTTGTTTGTTTGATGAGTTCCATCCATGCGCTTCCTCGAGCCTCGAGGCCGCTGAGCTTCCTTGAACTCATGCGCCAAAATCAGATCGCTTGCATGCAGTTCATGCCCTACCCTCCTCCCTAGCGATCGCTGTCCTGCATGCCAGGCCTCGTCCTCACCTCTCACATCACCAATACGGCCACTCGCCCCCGTGGCTCCCACTCCAGTTCATTAGATGTACCACATGGTACCGCGGAAGAAGTCTCGCTGGCGCTTTTCGCCTTCAATAGGCGCCTTGGGATCCTCTCCTCCAAGTCGGAGCAGAGGTGGCGCGTCAGCATTTCTGTCCGGGCCACCAACAGAGATGCCTCGCGCAATTTTGTCCCGGACCATCTCGTGGCCCTTGGGCCCAGACCGGAAACCCTCGCTGGTTGCAATGTTTTCGTGTGCGCGAGCCCGATTGCTAGCCAGATGCGCATAGTACACAGCGGGGTGCAAAGAAACAGGGGTCGTAGAGCGTGCGTAAGAATAGCACTGCTGATAGATCATCTTTTGGAGGTCATTGACCGGCATGTTCATCTCGTCCAAGATGACGTGGTAGTGTACGGGGCGCGCCGTTCCCTGTATAGCCACATGCGAGTTGAGATAGAAGTCATACATGAAAGGATGAGTAACCTCGCGTTCAACCAATGTGCCGGGAAGAGGGTTACCATTCTTGTCGCCTCGCTGAGGGAAGAAGCGGATGTGGTGACGCTTCGTGGCCACAATGACGGTAAACTTGGGAAGGGCAACACTTGCTGGCAACATCTCGCGGAGGAATTTCTTGATCTCTGCAATCTCCTGGTCCAGCACATACGCGAACTGGCCTTCGCCGACACCATCGCGGAAGTACAAGACATGGGCTGGGAACTTGCCGGCATGCCCAGCCTTCCACTGTTGCAGCAAGTTCGCAAACATGAAGCGCATATTTCCGGGAGTCAGCATCTCGACGCGATAGCCATTGGTCTCGACGAGCGCGGCATAGCGAGTGGCATCCTTGTCCACAGACATCGTCATGGCAGCAGTGGACGGCGAAGATCCTCCCGGGGCGGTGTGAGAGACGTCAACACCGATGATGATTGTCGGTCGGTTCTCAGGGAAGTACGTAGGTGACTTCCACAGCTGAGGCGTGCAAGCAGTGGCACCTCCAAGCTTGGCATTGACCTTCATGCAGACATTGGAGTGGTATTGCCCATTGTTTTTCAAGACATGGCTGCCGAGAACAACCTGGGTGAGAATACCAAACCTGCAGTCAGCAGACTTCTTCAGGCGCTCGTACGTGCCACTGTTCTTTTTGGAAACGACGACAAACAGAAGTTGGGTGTAGCCCTTCTTCTTTGTGATCTGCTCATGCGCCCAGGCGATGGCGCCCGCAGCGTTGAAGCGTAAGTCGCTGGGAGGGTTCAACAGCTGCGGGTCCGCGAGGACCTTGCCGCCGTGGCCGATGAATGTGGTCTTGAATGTCTGGGAGAACTGCTGGAGAGCAGGAAGCTGAATTGGGTGCTCCAGAGCAATAAAACCCCAGTTCGACAGGGGCGCAATGTTCTGCTTCCAGAACTTCTTGCCGCGCAAGTCCCAACGGCCGGCAAACCTGGGCTCTGCAGTGCCCTGGCCAAACTTGACAACGGGAGGAGGGAGAATGCGAGCCTCAGTTTTGGCAAACTGGGCTTCGAAAGAAACACCGTACTCCTTGAGAAATGGATCATTTCCGATTTGTAAAGCAGCGGCGCCTTTCTGAATGTCGCCTTTTCGAACGCCAGGACGCGTGACAGCAATCTTTATCATGGCTGCAGTCTGGTCAGGGTTGAGCTTGAAAGGATACCGCTGCATGGGCTCCATGAAGGCGAGCTCTAATGGGATCTTGCCAGCCTTTCCGGCGTCGATGAGGGGAAGATTGCCGAACTTGAGCGTGACATTGTACTTCTTGCGGTAGAAGTCGTAGACGGAGATGTCCTGGCCGTCATAGGGGAACTTGTAGTTCCGTGCCGAGCCACCACCCTCTCCGTATTCTTCGCCGTAGACAAAGTCGACAACAGTATACACCTTCTCGGGGTTTGGGCGATTTTTGTGCACAACCTTGAACTTGAGACGGCGGAGCTTTCGAAGCTGCTTGAAGCCGTCCGAAGAACCCCAGCGCTTGCTCTTCTGGTCGTAGACTGGCTTGAGAAGCTCAGAGATGGTAACAGGCGTCTGTCCCTGATACTTGCGGTCCAAGGTAGCAAGAAAATTGCACATCATGCGGTCCATGGACTGGTTCCCAATCCAGAAGCAAGTGTTGGCAACATCGATGTTGTAGCCAAGTCCAACTCCTCGTTGAGCGAGGTTGTGGCTCATGCGAACGGAAGCATAAGTACCCTTATGAACCTCAACAATTGCACCATCCTGGAGAGGAATTCCTTGCTGGCCCTGGTTGTAGAAGTTGCGCTTGATGGCGAGCAAGTTCTGGGATGGGAACTGCCGCACAAGATGGTCGAGAAAGTTCAATGCCTCTTGAACACTGTTGTTAAAAGACGTCTTGTGCTCCAAGTAACCCTGCAAGGCAGCAACATGGATCTCGGTAGTCTTGCGGATAGTCACATGGAAAAGGGCTGCCTGACGAGAGTCATCACCCCCTGACTTTGGCTTCGGCTTCGAGTTTTGCGGTTTGCCTTCGTCAAGATCCACTTGGAACCGAAGCTCATCTCTTTCAACAAGCATCGGGGCCCAGGCAAGCTTCTTGCCGTCGAAGAGCCATTTGTCACCCTTGTAGGGCCGAAGCTTGTTCTGGGTGATGGGATGCGCCCAGATCTTCTTCATCACAGGCCCGAGTTTGTCGGGGTTGGGCGACAGAAAGACCTGCAACTATCGTTAGTAATAATCAAAAGCATGAGAACGATTCATTTGTACTCACGTCATACTGGTAGATTTTCTTGTTGAAATCGAACTTGGTCATGCGATACTGATTGACCTCAATCTGTTCGGGCTTGCCCTCCGTGTTGAACTTCTTCTCCCGAAGCGTGAACAAGTCCTTCTTGGTCTCGGACACGTATGCATCAGGCGGAAGCTCCATTCGAGTATTTCCCTGGTTCTCCGAGCACTGAGGCTTGGCCGGATCAAAACCTGGGCCCTGGCACCAGCCAGAGGCTGGTCCGCCTGCTGAAGACTGGGCTGGGGAGCCCGATCGGGTCTGGGAAGGCCGTCTGCTAGAACCGGAGGTGCCCCCTGGCCCGGCCGGTGATTGTGACCGACCTCTGTCAGACATTGTGTCGAACAAATCTGAAAATGTAAGCTGAGTTCAATGAGATAGGTAGCGTATTTGTGTGAATAACGTGTTGATTGATACGTAATGGGAGGAGAGAAGGAATACTTGAGAGAAGGGGGGCAGGGAGGACAATTATAATGCCAGGTCCGAGGAGAATCCTAATGCTTCTGAACATAAGACGGAACTGAAACTCACCAACCGCGAAGAAGATACTCCGACTAGCTCGTTTGTGCAGACGGTGGCAGCGAGATGAGAGTTTGGCTTGGCCAATGTCAGGGCTTGCGACGAACAAACTATAGTGTTGTTTGTAAGAAAGCGAGGAAATCTCAGTTTGCAAGTGCACTTCTTGGATGTTTGAAAGGGAGTGAAGTGCCTGCTTGCTCAAGAGAAAGCACGAGAAGGGAATGTTGCGATTGTGATGAGGGAAGAAAGAGAGGAAGGGGAGAGCGAAAGCAAAGGCTGTTTATGTAGAGGTGAACTAGGGACAGTGATTCATTGACTAACCTTGAAAGTGCAGATATGTGCCCTTCGCTTGAGATGCTCCTCTGTTCTTAGGGTATGGATGAGGAGAAGGGCAAGATAAGGAGGTGTTCGGAAGAAGAAGGGGAGAAGATCTCGAAGCGCACACTCAATGGAGATAAACAACGGCACCGCACCCAGGAAGGATCAACGTCAGGCAGCGACTACCTCCTGTGCATGGATAAAGGGGACTACACGGGAGCGGGCAGGTGGGAGAGTTGCCGCTCTTGGAAGCTGATAGGTAGGTTATAGTATCAAGGTGCAATCACTGCCAAACTGACACTGCAGAGACAGTGATGTTGCAAGGGAACGGGCATCAGAGTAAAAACCCTGTGCCAAGTTGAATACTTAGCTTTGTTTATGCCCGTGTGGCTATTTGCGTTGACAAAGAAGACAACCAATTGCTCTATGAACTACGGAAGAAAGGTACGAGCAGCACAGTGAAGGAGCACGCCCACACAAGCTCCATAGCAAATGTCGGACAAGCAAGTCTCATTGAGTAAAATAGGTCCAATCGAGAATTCGGTGCCACGTAAGCTATCAGTCTCTAGCCGTAACGTATCCATGGCGGCTTCAAGCTCCTTTCCGCTGTTTGCTATGCCTCTAGCCGAGCAAAGCCGACAATCCGACAACAGGAGCACGTAGAAATGCCATGAACAATCGCCAAAGAGATAACCAAGAACAGTCTCACGTATACGAAAGCACTCAACGTCATCCAGCATTCCTGATTCATGCTATGTATGATCAGCGAGAACAACAATCGGTCTCGCAAACTCATCATCTTGACAAGCAGAACCTCCATGAGACAGCCGTCACCTGTGCATCCCTTTAAAAACCCCTTCCAAACGCCAAACCATGCGAGGCAAAAGAAAAGTCCAGCCGACCCTCACGTCATCCAAAATCCCGTTTCAGACCTCCCGAGGCAAATAATCGATAGCAATATTAGTAGAAACTTATTTGCAAGCCAGAGCCTTTGATTGACGCAAATGACTCATCAACCGTTTAGTATCGATATCCTCCTCCAAACTGCCCAGGCGCTGGTGCACCATATCCACCGGGCGCCGGGGGCCATGCGGACGGCGCGCCGCCCGCATCAGGTGCAGAATGAGAATTGGCTTGGTACCCTCCTGCGCTCTCTGGTCGCAGCGGCGAGTTCCTATACCCACCGGCTGCAGACGACACCCTTCCGAAGGGGCTCAGCGGTCTATTGGCACCAAACTCGCCCGAGGTCTGTCTTGTGTGAGAAGGATTACCGAAGCGCGGCTGACCTCCACCAATCGCCTTCAAGGCGGCATAGTCGGGAAGGTTTATGTCTCGAAGAATGGCAACCATTGCAGAAGGGTTCAGCCGCTGAGCATCAAAGCTCTGGGCAGGCGGGAGGATGTTCAGTAGAAAAGTAATATCTCTGTGAAGTGCCGATGCTTGGTTGCGACGCTGTTGATCAAGGCGACGACCGGCAGCGCCCTTCAAAGGAGAGACTCCTCTAGCAAGTCGCTTAGGGGGGTTCAGTTCCTCATCGTCAACACCGAGCGGTCGCTTTGGTGAAGCCGTAGCTCGGGCGTATTGTGGTCGGGGACTCTGCTCCTGTCTAACGGGAAGCGGGCTGTTTCGGTGGGAGATAGGCTGTTCAACCACAGGCATCATCTGCTTCGGTCGCATCTGCACCGCCTTCGAGATGATGATGGGAGCGGAAACTGGGTCGAACTTGTCGGAAGAGAATCGAGCCACAAAATAGCGGAGTTTGGGGTCTTCTGGGAAGAGTTCTGCCATGCGATCCTCGAGCTTCGAAATCTGGGATAGCTCCCCGTACTGTGATTCATACTTGTGGAAATAGGCGTAAAGTGGCTTGGCCTTGAACAGAGTCTCTGGCTTGGCGATGAGCCGGTTGACACACGTCTCAAAAACAACGCGTGCATCTGTCACTTGGTCAGTCTTGGGTCTTGATCCGGGGATGTATACCACTTACTCGTAGTGTCGTCCTTGGAATGGAGATACTTCAGGTATTCTATCATGAACATCTCATCATTGGGGAACAGGCGAGCACCACGTTCAAAGATCTTGGCGCCGACAGGGTCCTTGTAGACAACCGATTCGAGCAACGCGACCGCAACATATACATCGCTCGTAAGCCGTCCTTTTTGGCGCGCATCCGTGAAGACCTTTCGCAGACCACCCTCTGACTGGTTGCCTTTGCCCTGAATGCGGCGCATCGCTCTGGCCAAGGCAATCCAAACGTACGAGATGGTGCGTGACAGCAGTTGCGTCTCGGTAGAATAGCCTCTCTGAATTGCGAGAATACGTTCCTCCATTGGCGACCTTTGGGGCTTGTTGTCCTCATCGTCCTCGTCCTCGTTCCGCTCGATTGAGACCTGAACTGGCTCCTGTGCTGCCGCTTGTTTCAGAGTGCTAACCTCCATTTTCTCGCGCTCTTTGACCTTGTCCCCCATCTCGTACAAGGTTTCAAGCACGTTGTCGTAAGGCTGTCGGACCGCCTTTGCATACTCCAATTTATCACCTTCCTTGGCGGGGTAATTAGTTTCGATATGATCCGCATGCTTGAGGGCAAGTAGGACACTTTCAGGATTCGCTCGGATGCCTTCCAAGAGCATTTCGGTGCCCGTATCCTTATCGTTCTCGCGGATGTTGTTCTGGAAGCACCATTCGGCGGCGTCGACCCAGATTTCAGGCCAGAATCGCAACGCCATCAACGCTTGCTTGTAGCAGTAGAGGACTCTTTGGTTGTAGACCTTGGGCTCATCAGTCTTCAGAACGAGCGGGTCGTCCTTTTCCCAAGCGATCCACTTCTTCCACATCTCAATTTGATCCCTGAATTCCTGATCACCATTAAATCCAGGGGCTGGCGGGAGTCGGGGAAGATTGGTGCGCCTGAGGTGCCGGGTAATGTTATCCAGAGCAATGTTGGCGCTCTTGGCTGACATGTAACCTGGCGATCGCTCCTGGATGAACTTGCGGCCCTTTCAAGCAAAGTCAGTGGGTGGTGTTTAGGACATGAACGGAGTTGGACTCACTGTCATCTTGTTCAGTCCCATCTCAAATTGGTCATACTCCTTCCATAGGTTGTTGACGGTCAGCATAGGCACTGCGATAGCGCGTTGGTAGACCTTGCGCAGCTGGTCCATCTTTTGCTGATCTTGCCAGCCTGTACCGCCAATCTGGCCAGGGCTGTTCTTGACGAACTGCACATAGTCCTGCCATATGTTGCCAGAATCCCGATCCACGCCGATGTTGTCAATGACGAATTCGTAGGACTGCGTGATGGTCCTTCGGGATTGACCTGAGGCATCGTTGTTAAGGTCATTGCGCCGGCGAATGTAGTTGAGGTAAACTGTCCACAGCCTGACGTTGGGAACAGTCATGAGACATCTTCCAAAGAGCTGCTCGGCGTCGACAAAGTTATCTAAACCGAGCTCCATCTCGATCCATTCAACCCAGATATCAGCCTTGAGGAGATGGTCAGTTACTGCAATATCTATGTCCCGATGTATTCAACTCACAGCTTGGGGAAAGTTTTCTAGAAAGCGATTGTAAGTGCTTCGAGCCTGGTCCAGTCGGCTGCAGCGCCTGTGGTCGGCTATCAAGTTAAGCCACGCATCCATATCTCCACGAGGATCTTCTTTGACACGAGCTTCGAGCAGAGCAACTGGATCGAGACCAGCCAAGGCGGGAGTCACATTGGATGAGGCAGCAGGAGTAGGGACGGCGGCAGGGACTGGAAGATTGGCTTCGTTGGGTGCAGTGGAGGGGTCAGCCTGATTCTGAGGGGATGGAATACCTTCTGCGTCGGGAGCCTCGGCAGAAGTTTCTTCGTCCTCGTCATCAGAAGCCTCGACTATGAAACCACCGGACATTTTGGGCTTGGAAGGTTGACGTTGAGGTGTGGCGGAAGCAGCTTGTTCAGCATCTTGGGCAGGGGTTCCAATCGTGACCGACTCTGGATCATATTCTCCTCCATCTTCTGTACCATTATCTGCTGCGTCACCGGAAGCAAGGGAGTCTTGAGCAAAGTTATCAACTTGTTCCTCGCTATGCTGAATTTGATCACCCTGAGGCGTCCCAACATCCTCTCCGCCCCATGAAGCACCTTCAGCAGCCATACCGCGATTTTCAGGAATAGCTCTGGGTGAGGTTTTCGGTCGGGAACCAGGCGCGTTCTGCGAGCAGGGCGTTGCAGGGCGAGAAGCGCTGATTCAGGGCCACAGGGACACTGTGTGACTGGCTTTTACCCGCAAGCAGGCAATCGGCGATATTCGAGGCAGACGTGATCTAGTGGTCGCGCGTCGCTATAACGGCGTATATCTTGATCGTATAGGTGCGGCGGATCGATTCGAGGGATTGCAACGCTCGATGCGGGCGATGACTGGACTTGCGAAAACCTATTGCGAACACGGCGGGCGAGCTCAGATAGCTGAGCCAGCTGGCCCGGTTGAAGGATTGGCTAAACTCGGGCGAGGAAAGATCAGAGGAGGACGCGGCGACTCAGGGGCCAAGATAGCAAGCAAGTTTGGCGATGCAAATGTTGTGTGTCAGACTGAGGCGCAGATGTTTTGGAGGAGCCCTTCAAACTCGGAAAGCTCCAACAAAGGAAGACAGGCTCGAACAAACCGGTGGTTGGCAGAACCGAGACAGGCCTAGCGCAATCGGAAGCGGTGACGGCGCAGGGTGGAAGCTTAAGCCCGTGGAGCGGCTAAAGTGAGCTGGTCACATGACATCTTGGATAGCGCTGTCGCGTCCAGATGCAACCTCTCTACGCGGGGTGTGGCCCAAAAACGCGTCCGCTCTAGGCGCTCCTCACTTTTCCTCGTCCATCTCCCATCGCAACCACTGTCGGTCCGCGCTCTTGTTTTCTTTAGTCTCTCAGCAAACTAAGTTGGTCCGTTGAAAATCCGTGTGCTGCCTCCTCCAACGCCATCTTTTCCCATTCTGACTCCCCCATCATCCAACATCCCCCTTCCTCTACCGCATCTCAAACGCAACTCGGAACTACTTAGATTCCTCTACATCCTGTTCTATCCAACCCTTGCCCCTGCCAACAGCCTCGCGCACTCTTCGATTTCGCCTCGCGACCCATCTCAAACACTTGTCGCTTGTCCCCATCTCCAGCCAAAATGTCGGTCGTGTCACTCTTGGGGGTCAATGTTATGAACAACCCCGCCAAATTCGGCGACGATTACGAGTTTGAAATCACATTTGAGTGTCTTGAGCAGCTTGAGAAGGGTTCGTCTTGCCTCAAGAAGCCTTGATGTACATTGCATCCGCTAACCTAGCACAGATCTCGAGTGGAAGCTGACCTATGTCGGATCCGCCACTTCGTAAGCTACCGTCCCATCTCGCGATCCACACCGCCTCTTCTAACGCTCTGCAGCGATCAATACGACCAAGAGCTCGACTCTCTCCTTGTTGGCCCCATTCCCGTCGGCGTCAACAAATTCATCTTCGAGGCGAAAGCCCCCAATACCTCACGCATCCCCGATGCTGACATCCTCGGTGTCACGGTCATTCTCTTGACCTGCGCCTACGATTCACGAGAGTTTATCCGCGTCGGTTACTATGTCAACAACGAATACGATTCTGAGGAGCTAAACGCCGAGCCACCATCCAAGCCTATCATCGAGCGGGTGAAGCGAAATGTTCTGGCCGAGAAGCCCCGAGTGACTCGGTTTGCTATCAAGTGGTACGTTTTTTGGATTTACTGGCATGCACTGAACAGCCGAAGCTGACATAACCTAGGGACTCCGATGAGTCTGCTCCTGCCGAGTTCCCTCCTGAGCAACCGGAAGCCGACCTTGTCGCCGATGGTGAAGAATACGGAGCCGAGGAGGCTGAAGAGGAGGCGGCTGAGGAAGTCGAGGGTGAGGCCGACGTCAAAGCCAAGGCCAGCAACGGAGATGATCAGGAGATGGCTGGTGTTGAGAATGAGAACGAGAACGAAAACGGCCAGGAAGAGGACGAGATGTCGGAGGATGGCAGTGTCGACATCGAGGGGGAGAGTGAGGAAGAGCTCGAGGAGGAGGAGGAGGAAATCGAGGGCGAAGGTGAGGCACAAGCTGACGACGCCATGGAGGTGGACGGTTCAGAGAAGCCATCAGCAACGCCTGCAGCGAAGCCTGTTACTGTTGCGTCCTAGATATGGGCGCGTGGATGGTTTTTTCATTTTGCCTACATCGTCATGTCTCGAGCCATGCAACTTATTTGGACTTTGATATTCATTGATAATCGCGTACGGATTGGGGGAACGTTTGTGTAATAGAGAATTATGAGGATACGAAGGGATGATATCAGGCGGGTTGGTTATGGGGGCCAGCCGGAAAACGTACACATTAGTCTGTAGCTTGAGGCCCTCAATACAGCAAAAATTCTAGACTACACACAGGTATGGGAAATGGGGAGACTTTGCACGGCGGCCCAGACATGCAGCTGTCACTGGTGCCAAAGCCACCATTCTTGAGGCCGCACAGATGACCATGATACGAGGCTTGAAGTCGACCAGCCAGTCGAGGTGCACGTGGACACCCTGAATTGAGGCTCAACCTTAACGTCGCAAGGCGATCTCTACGGCTGTGCAAAGACTCCAGTCTGGTCACGGCAAGGGGGTTAAGCCAAGTGAAGCATACGAAACCTGGAATACCTACTTCCCTATCTAAACTATAGAACAAGTGACGTCACAGGAATTCTGTAGTTTATAAAAAGTTACCCCGTATTGCTTATGGGACCCTCTTGACTCTTTCTTAGGAAGCGTGTCCAAGACTTTCAAAGGGGGCCTTTGAGTACCTTTTCGATGATGGCTAAAGTGGACCTGGAGTAAGATACGGGCTGGAGTCTCTGTATACGTAAAGACATTGAGTCAAAGATCAGGTCTGCGAATAGGAGCTCAACTGTCTAGACTAGAGATAACTTAAAGGGATGACTCACGCGTGAAACAACAGGAACCCCGATGCGGCGTCCACCCTTGTCCTCTCCAACTCAACTTCCCCACGCTCATGACGCTCCAGGGTCGCCCGGCTCTGGAGAGAAGAGGGTTGCTGCCGTTGCCCATGACGTATTTTGACAGCGAATCTTATTATTACAGCCCTCTCGACAACTGCCAAGCAACTCTATACGCCTATCAAGACTTCGAGACAAAGTGGAAGCACTTCCGTCCATCCATCATCCCCCATCACGAGGGCAGCGTCGACCGTCTTCAGCCGCTAGGAGCCGAGCCGAAGCGACGAGATCGGCGCAACCTTTGATCTGACTGATTTGGTTGAAGACAAGCCGAGCCTTGTTTGTCATTTTCAATTGGGGGACAAAGTCCTGCCAATCCCTCACAAACTTTGCCTAGCTACGTAGTACCTAGCTTTTAAGCTGAGATAAGGGGCCGGCCCTGGCTGATGAGGCTTGCTCTGTCTCACCATCGCCAACAAGCATTGGCTTCCCCACGTGCGTGTCCTGCTAACGGGTAAATTGTAGTGCCCGCTGCCCCGGCGCGCTAGAAGCTTTGCTTATCCTGCTTCCCTTTGGTCGCGCCCCAGTTTCGGTTGCCTTGCCCTTTCGATATTGCTATCCTAACCATGGACGTTGACCGAGCTCAGCCGCAAAAAGGCATCGGGGTCCTCCGAAGGCTGCCTTGCCCGGCTGCGGTGTCTGGTGGGAGATTGATCAGCAGCTGGAAGAGGAGAGGAGGGGAAGATGGAAAGAGTAGAAATACTCGTCCAGTTTCCGCGGAATCGTTCGTCTCGTCCAGTCCAAGATCCATAGTCCGTCAGTTGATAACAAACATGAGCATCTATCCGACCTCTCCTCTGTGGCAAGTGACGTGATTCAATGACAACAGCAGCGCAAAGCTCAATGCAAGCTCTAGACGACCTCGTCAGAGCAGCCGACCTATACCACGACCAACACATCCGCACCTTGCGCAGTCTCCAAGACGGGCTGGCTCCTCGCCGGCGTGAGACTATTGATAGCCAGGCCTTCACGCCGCCCCAGAGAGCCCACAGCGGACCGGTATTTGCAACTGCAGACTCCGGTTCGCGGTCTCCGGCTCATCGGCGCCCTCGAGCGTGGACTCTTGAGAGCGTCAGAGATCGTCCGAATCTCAGCAGCCCGTTGACATGCTCGCCGAGCGGCAGCAACCGCGCCGTCCCTACGCAGGACGACGATGTCAACTTCATCCCGCTGCTGGACGCGGCCAACACCACCACAGCGTCACGAGAGGTCGAAGACTATGCGCACAATGTAGTCCGGACTCCTCTCGACCGCCTGCACCTGTCTGACGATAGGCTGCTTCGGCATCTGCGCGAAACCGAGTTCCCCCCGGAGATGGCCTTGCTTCTTGACGATGCCATCAAGCGGCGTCCTGACATGGATATGTCCATGCCCTTCGGCGACTTTGCGGCGTACGAACGCGAGGGCTACAACCAGTCGACGTTCGAGGTGTATGAAGTCGGCCGAGATTCCCGGCTGCTCAAGCTGAGCGCAGATGGTGACGCTGACGATCAGCCCGACGTCAAGTACACCAGCGGTGGGCCGAATGAGACCACGGCCGACATTGTTGACGCCCCGACGGTTTGGGACACGATCCGAGACGTCAACCCGAGCGGTCAGTCCGTCGGTCGCATCACGTACGTGATTCCCTTGTTGGACCCCCTGAGCGAGCTGCTGAGAGAGAAAGCTGACACCGCGTGATAGCATCGTCCAGGAACCCACACCTCTCATCATCGCCGCCCTTCACCTTACTATGTCTTCCCACTTTGACATGTCTGAGCTCTTGGCTCACCTCCTGACTGATGAGCCTAATCGTGGTCGAACCCACGCTTTCATGAACCGCGCCTACGAGCGTTTTCCCTCGCCTGATCCATCATCGCACTCACCGTTCGGCAACCCTCCGTCGCCCGTGCCATTGCCCGTAGGGCTTCAAGCGCCCTGCACCACGGCGAACCTGCGCCAGCGGTCCTTCTTCTTCGTCTTCAAGTACTATACCGTTGTCTGTCCGCCTCTCGAGCCGGCGTCCTGGCAGCGGTTTGACAAGCGGCCTTCTGACATGCGTCTCGGTGACCACATAGACATTGCCGAGTGCGGTTCTGTCCTGGCCCTTTCTCTCGGGGGCGAGTCTACCAGGGCTCCCAGGCTGCGATCGCGCCGGGAGCGTGCCAGAGACGGTTGTCTGCTTGAAACATTTGGGCCGTGGCATTTGCTTGTCATCCAGAGCTTCCCGGATGACTCCCACACGGTTCGAGGTGAGGAATTTCAGCGCAAGAAGTACGTCAATGGGCCTTATGCGTTTCTTGATCTGCTCATTTCAGAGTATAAAGACGCTGGCAAACGCAATCAGATCCTTCATGACCGAGTGACCAAGCTCATCACCCCTCCTGTAGGTGTTCTTGTCTAGACTTCCTCGTATAGCCGGGTGCCAGTTCCACTGACATTGATGCACAGACCGAGTTCATGTTTGATCCCAAGCTGCGCGACAAGCTCCTCTTCGAAGACAAGCACTTCACCTACATCCGCCGCTACTTCTGGGCGTACAACACGCTGGCCGTCGTCAACACCGGCATCAAGGCCATGATTGCAGCCTACGTCGACGCCTTCACCGACGACTTCTGGGCGGGCACCAACCCGATATTATGGCCGCATCCAGCGCCTGACACACCGGATGCCGCTGCCTACCGCCTCCACATGGCCAATTTGCGGCGCGAGCTGGACAAGGTCGTACACGAGCTCGGCGAGGTGCTGAAGCGCAATGAGCGTACCCGCAAGGAGATTGAGAACCTTAGGGACCAGCTTTTCAGTGGAAGCTCTATCAAGGAGAGCCGAAGGGCGATTGACCAGGGCGACAACATTCGCATCCTGACCATGATCAGCATGATCTTCCTACCACTGACCTTTGTCACGGTATGTATTCCTCCTCAAGTCCTTTCACACGATGCCCGGGCCAAAGAATCTTTACTAAACCTACCCAGTCCGTCTTTGGCATGACAGTCTTCACCATCCCGGCCACCGACTGGCGCTTCGCCTTGACCATGGTCCTCGTCTGCGTCCCCTTCATGCTCCTGATCACATTCCTTCAGACCCGCTCCTTCGGCCTCCTCCTCCGCAAGCTCTCCGCTCTCGCATCCGCGCCCGCTCGTCTCTTCACCCGCCTGCGCGGCCGGCCCCTTGATGCAGATGTCTCTGACAGCCGCTCCACGGCCGGGACCACGCGGCTGAGGCGCGGCGCTGGGACGTGGCCTCGGATTCGGGCGGCCAGTACGAGGTTGACGTGGCCGTGGAGTAAGTCGGTGCCAGAGGCTGAAGATGAGCTGGAGAGAGTGGAGCGTGGTTGATGTTTATTGCACGGCGTTCGGTTGGGTAGTTGGTGCGTTATTCTCACAACAGATTGTATCAACACTGCCATTCTGTAAGATCTCACATGTCGATTTCTACAATACTTTGGTACGATTACGGCTGAACGGTTATGATTCATGAGAGAGGAGAACAGCAGCATAGAGTTAGGGAGACCTACTGTCGCTATCGTGTATACTAGCAATCCGAGATTGTAACTTTTATCTACATCTGCTTCTTGTATGATTTACTAAAAACAATCATAAGCATGAGGCCAGCCTCATCACCCTGCCTATAGATTCTCGTTGCCCAGCCAGGCATGTAGTGCACCGTCTTTTTCACTGACTGACTGATGTGGCATAAATTAGCTATTCCTGACTCAGGATTATTCACAGACCTTGGACATGGAAGTTGACAAGTTGTTATGTTGTATCGAGTTATGCATGTTTGCACAAAAGACATTCTGAGCTAGCATAGCCGTGGGCATTTTGATGAAGTTCAAACTCTTTTTTCATTACGAGAATGGTTCGAGACTACCATAACCTAGGTATAATCATCTGGACCATCACTCCCCATGCCTCAACCATGCTTCGACCGTGAACAAGTTACCAGCATACAAACTCCCACTGCGGGCCAGCCGAAGCAGAATACCGCCGTCCGAAAAACAAGCACACGGTATATAAACGAAACCTTGCCCCCTCCCCCCTTCCACCCAAACATCCATCACAAGGAGTACATGAAGCCGACACCCATATCGAGAATGAAAAAGACAAAGGAAAATAACAGAAGAGAAGCGACTGTAAAAGAGTTCGACCTTCCAGGCAGCTTACTGACCGAAAGTAAAGAGAATAGAGTATTCCGTGGTATCAGTGTCCATAACGCCAAGCCATTCCGTTTGATGTGGTCGTAGTACATGGATCAATATGCATCGAGATGGATGTTCGATCGAGAGTCGTACTGTCATAGATCGTCTACCAGCCCTTCTTTCGAGCGAATCGCTTGTTCAACAAAGCCAGCACCTTGGGAACGTTGAACTGGACGTATTCGAGGTCGAGTTCGTCCTGGTTGTCCTTTTGCATCTCCAACAGATCGTCCAGCTTGAGATCCAACTCAAGTAAACCCCGGTTACGACCTGCATTTGAGTCAGCATTGAGATATAGTAAAGAATTGATGCAACTCACCCTTGTAGTGCAAAGAAATGACAAAGGTACCAGGTAAAGGGCTGGTGAAGTTGAAGTAGATGTTTGCCCGTCTATTGTCAGGGACGTTGCTCTTCTGGATGACCCCCTCCTTCTCGAGTTGCTGGTGAGTGAACTTGTAGGGGCCGAGGACCTGCTGCTTCTGCTGCTTCCTCTTGGTGCCCTCGCTCTGCGACCGCACGTTGTGCAGATAGCTCTTGTAAGTCTCGAGCTGGCCGTTCAGGTAGACGTTATGGTCTCGAATGGTCTTGTACACCTCCTGCAGCTTTCCGGTCTCGGTGATTACACCCTCCTTGAGGGAGCCAAGGTGTTGGAGCTCCTGCTCCACTTCGTCGCGGAGGGGGCCGAATTGATCGCTTTTGTCAATGACACGCAGTTCCTGGAGCTGAGACAGCAGCTCCATGGCGCGGATACCCTTGCGCACCATCACGGCATCATTGCGGCTTGTTGCGGCAGCGTCTGCAATACGCTCGAGGCGTAGTGGGCGCCTGGCAACGCCGCTGTTGGGGGGAATCGATCGCATCACCTGCACGAAGATGGACTTGGCTTCCATAAAATACACTTCCTCCTGTGTGATATCCAGGGCTGCGGTCAGGTCGCCTATGGCCGTTTCCCATCTGCTGAACAGTGGCAGGTTGATGACCCTGTTCTCTTTGCGAGGCAGCTGGGGCGGTGATGCGCCAAGTTCTGCCATGATGATGGCGAGATGCGAGTTGTCGTCTTTGCAAAGCTCGTTGTGATGCTTGTCGAGCAGTCCATGCATGGCGTAGACCTCGTTGAGCGTGATTTCGAGCTCCAGGTCCTTCTTGGAGAGTGCAACATAATTATCCATCTCGAGGCTCTCGTAGAAGTCCTGAACTTCGCAGAGGTCGAGCATGAAGTTGTTAATCCTGTCCTTGTTCTGCTGAATGAAAGGCTGGAGCTTAGCCATGTACGGTTCCTTGGCGTAGGATGGCTTATTTGCGAGGTTTTGAAGCATCTTGGCAATGTACGTCAAAGTCCGTCGCGGTCGCTCCGCCGGGGTTCCATCGATAAGCATGTACGACTTCGGGGTGACGATGGCCGGGTTGATGAAGCGCAAGAAGAAGAAACCGCCAATCAAAGTGCAGATAGCCTGGTCATTAGCGTCAGGATATTTGCGCTTCGTCAAACTCCGAATCTGCTTGCAAATCCAGCGGATTCCATATGGCGCCTCCTCCAGGCCCTCAATGATTGTGGTCAAGAAGCCGTTGGCGATCTCAGTCAGCATCGTCAGGCGGGGCTCAATGATAGCCTGGACTTGAGGGTTCTCGGCAGCTTGCTCGCCGGTGATGCCCTTGGGCAGGTGAGGGGGGAGCTGGCCTGTGTCCTCCTCGATCTGTTCGATCATTCGCTCGTATACCTTGAGTGGGTTAATCTCCAGGTCCAGGTCCTTCAGTTCGATCAAGCCGTTGATCCTATCGGCAAGTACGGACTTGAGGAAGCTCTGGCCGGGTCCTCTTCGAGTGTAGGTGGTCATCATTCGGGAGACAGGTGTATTGGCGCGTAGGAGGGAGGAGTAGTCGGGTGTGTTGTCGAACTGGTAGGTCAAGACGGACTAGACGAACAGGTGAGCTTCGAAGAAATAAAGAGAATTTAAAAGACTTACCTGGAACATGGTGAGAAGTAAATGCTCTTCACGACTCTCATACTGGTTTCCGTAGATTGTGAACATAACGGTCTGCAGCAGAGAGTCGATCTCAGCCATCGAAACCAATCTGCAGAGATGGGCAATGTGTCTAGGCTCAGACTGAAGGAGGAACAATAGGTTGCCATATTTCTGAGTTTTATCGTCGTTGGGGAAGACACCCTGCTGCATTTCAAGGGCATCTTCGAGATGACTCGCCACTTCATTTTGCTATGAATCGTGTAAGAACGGGTTCTTTGGTAGGTGAAAAGTGAACTTACCTCCTCCAACGCCATGCGGTTCTGGATAAGCAGGGCAATCCGTGAGTCAAGATAGCGCACATCCTTCTCAAGAACAAAGTTCTTTTTCGATTGGGAAGAGATCTTGGACTTGAGATCGCGCAGTGTCTTTTGCGCTATAGTTCAACATGGTCAATAACGGAATCTAGCGTGAATCAAAAAAAACATGACTAGCACTCACCTTTAGCGAGGTCGTCCTCAATTTGAAGTTCTCCCTCGTTGGCGGTGATCGACATGTACAGGGCCGACATGGAGTACCGCTTCGATTGGCGCCCAGAGCGCGAACCGTCGTAAGAAGACATGGTGTTTTGGCGTGATATGGGCTGAAATGAAGAGGAGGAAGCAGTGGAAGCACGAGAAGGTGTTTGCAACATGACGGACATGGCGCGGCTGAGCGGCGAGCGACAATACGCAAGGTGATCAGGCTCCGGGGCCTCTCAGACTGTACAAACGCCTGGTGATGGTAGCTTGGGCGTCTCGACGAGCCACGACAGGCGGTAAGGCGGGTAAGGCGGGTGCCGCGTCGGTATTTCGGCTTGCGATAAATCGAGATCGGGAACGCGGAAGGGATGTCGGGAGGGGTCGTCGAGCGATCAAGGACTCGAAGCGAGTAGCACCGCTGCTGCAAGAGATTCGTTCGAGTAGAGCTGAGAAGGCTGCGGCGAATGTGGTCCTGGTGAACTTGGGGGCAGATACGACGGTTTGGGCGCGCAACTTGCAATCGGTCGACGGGAGGGCAGCAAGAGGATGCTAGCGAAGATAAAGCAATAGCAACAGGCGATAACGGCTCAATCAAGCGACTTTGTTTGTCGCACGGCTAAGAATGGAAACCAGAGATACGTCTCTATGTCTCTCTCGCACACAAGGAGCGCAGGAAGCGTTCGAGAAAGAATGGTGCGCGAAAAGGATGGCAAGCGACGGCGGCGGCGGGCAGATGGTGATAGCGAAAGTGGAGGTGCCGGCGGTGGTGTTGGTGGTAGGAAGGCAAGGGGAAGGAAGGGGGCCGGTGATGGAATTGTACCGGCAAGACGACGACGGACGGGAGGTACCTGGGCAAGGCAGGCAAGGTACTTGGCGTGCCGGGGTCAGGTCGCAAAACGCAAGGTGCCTGGCCTGGGCTCAGTTGGGGTGTGCGGGCAGGTTATGCACAGCTGAGACGCGGATTTCAGGAGGAAGACAAGACGCGTGGGACGGTCGGTGGAGAGTGCCTAGGCGTCGAGCGCTGCAGGGTC